>JAWPHD010006384.1:0-145799 GCA_037043455.1 Cyrtodaria siliqua
CTTGGGGAAAACAGGATAGAAAAGATCGGATTTTTGAAATTGTATTCGTAATTGTTTTAGACAAGCCGATTGCGGAGCGGAGATTTTCCGATCTTATTCGTTTACAATCGGAACTCACTCGTCTGATTAGCGAAGAGTTCTGATCGATTCGTTTTCTATCGGAACTGCGCCGAATAGTTTGTAATCGCATTGCGCATGTCCGAGAAAATCGTAAAAACTCGTAGTTCTCCGGCAGGAATAAACGGCTGGGCAGCATTTTATTCAAGATATTGTTTTGATCATAATTAATAATTTACATAACTGGAATACGAACCATGTTTCTTCTTAGAATACTCACAAAATAGCTTTGTATACATATAAATGCAGTAATATTGAGTATTTAATATTTTACATTAAAAATCGCGTAGATATAGGTAGTGCCTCTATTAAACACTACATGACATAAACGACTTGATTCCTGAAGTTAAGATTGTTTGGTCACAGAATTTACCACGCTTATATTATAGAAATGAAAAGTCTCATATAGCTTTGGACAAAGTCAGGATTAGGGTGAATAGTGAAGTTGCAACAGAGGTTCTTTGAATGAATGGTGGATATGTACATTTGTCACATCAAGGCAATGATTTGTTTCTGTGCCATTCCAGACTGCAGCGTTTTTTTAGTACAGATGCCAGAATTTCGCCTTTAGATTCTGAAAACGGCCCTAGGCTTTAATAAAATGAATTCAAATTATTGTTGATGTGCAGTCACTTTTTTGGCATATATGTATAACCTCTATATAAGGTTATCTGCTTATCCTTCATCAATTTTAAACTTTTAAGTTAACCCCTTATGGGTTAGTATGTGGTTGGCAATATAGTGCTTTACCCAGTTTGGGTCATAACCCATTTTGTTGTTGAAAATCAATTTATTTGTATTTTTGCAATTTTGTATGCTAACCAATTTGGGTTGCAAGCCACTTTTGGGTTACTGTTAATGTTATAAATGACCAAATTTGGGTCATTTGTTGAATGTTGTCGACCATATTTGGGTCATATGATGAATGTTGTTGTTGGCGAGAAAAATCTCTTCGATTGTGAAGTGCGTCAGCCATACCTCCATTTGAGGACTTGTTACTTTTCACTGATGTGCTCTGCTTCTCCCATTTTAATGGCGGTGCCTCTCGTGGTGCCTTTGTCACCACTTGTGGCATGTGGCAGTATGTCGCGGTCACAGCAGTGTGTAGTAATTATTTTACGAGAACATTTGAAGGAAAGCAACTAAATTTTAAATATCTGGCTTTGTGAACACCTGGTCCCAGGGTTCATTGAGTACAGTTTTCATTCACTGCAAAACTTGGTCGGAGCTATGACCATTTTTCAAATTGTTATAAATATCGTGACTGCACATTTGTTATACACATTATGTTTCTTGTTATATTATGCTGAAGTCATGGCCTTGTTATTCCAATAAATATAAACTAAGTTCAGAATTGAGTCTCTTTCATAGCCCATTTTCAATAATGGGATTTGTCGTTCATCGACATAAATCCTTTTATTTAAGTGGGATTGATAATTTTCATAAACAATTTTGGCAACCCTGCTTATTGTGTGTTTGGCTGCCCTGTTTTTGGTTTATTAATGAGTGTGTAAATCGTACGCTACACCAATTATTCTGTCTTTCTATATTTTGCGGCCATTTTCTGCAGGTGGTATCAGATGTAAATTGCGAACTTTAGCATGTGTCGTGTTCATTTATGAAAAATACCCTTCCTCCCATACCCTCATTTAATTGCCTATGCATATTATTGTTCTGTTTTGCTTTGCCAGTTTTATATACATTTCAGTTACACTACTCGAGAAATTACGGTTTGAGCACAGCGTATCCTAATACAGATGTGAAGTCCTAAGAATAGAATATTAATCCTATTGTCGTGGTTTATTGTTATATTATGCTGAAGCCATGGCCTTGTTATTCTAATAAATATAAACTAAGTTCAGTATTAAGTCTCTTTCATAGCCCATCTTCAATAATTGAATTGAATTGAATGTTGTTTAACGGCTCATCAACACAGAACAGGTTATTTAGAGCCGCCCCAGAGAGAGGGGAAGGATACATAGGAATCCGGAAGCCTGCCCTACTCTTATTATCGGTTCTTTAACGTGCTCGGAGGATAGACCGATACACGGGACCGCCCGGTTTACGTCCTCATCCGACGGACGAGGCTAAGGGAAAGTGTCTTGCCCGAGAACCAAGGACAAAAACAAACATATATGGTCATTAGGAGCAGTAGCACAGCATTATGATCACCAACAACAATATCTGCATCATCATCTTCATATAATGTCTTTACACATATCTCTCGTAATATCTGCACTCAGTTTAAATATAGCAATAAATACCTATTAAGCCTGTCTTTGGTTTTGCAACATTAAAGATGCTCTACCTATATATTTTTGTCCACCAATTGATATAAACTTTACTTAATTGTAAAGAGGACTATGAAAAAGGTAAACGGCAATAATTTCACCCCATGTAATATGCGATTTGCTTGGGGAAAACAGGATAGAAAAGATCGGATTTTTGAAATTGTATTCGTAATTGTTTTAGACAAGCCGATTGCGGAGATTTTCCGATCTTATTCGTTTACAATCGGAACTCACTCGTCTGATTAGCGAAGAGTTCTGATCGATTCGTTTTCTATCGGAACTGCGCCGAATAGTTTGTAATCGTATTGCGCATGTCCGAGAAAATCGTAAAAACTCGTAGTTCTCCGGCAGGAATAAACGGCTAGGCAGCATTTTATTCAAGATATTGTTTTGATCATAATTAATAATTTACAGAACTGGAATACGAACCATGTTTCTTCTTAGAATACTCACAAAATAGCTTTGTATACATATAAATGCAGTAATATTGAGTATTTAATATTTTACATTAAAAATCGCGTAGATATAGGTAGTGCCTCTATTAAAACACTACATGACATAAACGACTTGATTCCTGAAGTTAAGATTGTTTGGTCACAGAATTTACCACGCTTATATTATAGAAATGAAAAGTCTCATATAGCTTTGGACAAAGTCAGGATTAGGGTGAATAGTGAAGTTGCAACAGAGGTTCTTTGAATGAATGGTGGATATGTACATTTGTCACATCAAGGCAATGATTTGTTTCTGTACAGAATGGCACAAGGACTGCAGCGTTTTTTTAGTACAGATGCCAGAATTTCGCCTTTAGATTCTGAAAACGGCCCTAGGCTTTAATAAAATGAATTCAAATTATTGTTGATGTGCAGTCACTTTTTTGGCATATATGTATAACCTCTATATAAGGTTATCTGCTTATCCTTCATCAATTTTAAACTTTTAAGTTAACCCCTTATGGGTTAGTATGTGGTTGGCAATATAGTGCTTTACCCAGTTTGGGTCATAACCCATTTTGTTGTTGAAAATCAATTTATTTGTATTTTTGCAATTTTGTATGCTAACCAATTTGGGTTGCAAGCCACTTTTGGGTTACTGTTAATGTTATAAATGACCAAATTTGGGTCATTTGTTGAATGTTGTCGACCATATTTGGGTCATATGATGAATGTTGTTGTTGGCGAGAAAAATCTCTTCGATTGTGAAGTGCGTCAGCCATACCTCCATTTGAGGACTTGTTACTTTTCACTGATGTGCTCTGCTTCTCCCATTTTAATGGCGGTGCCTCTCGTGGTGCCTTTGTCACCACTTGTGGCATGTGGCAGTATGTCGCGGTCACAGCAGTGTGTAGTAATTATTTTACGAGAACATTTGAAGGAAAGCAACTAAATTTTAAATATCTGGCTTTGTGAACACCTGGTCCCAGGGTTCATTGAGTACAGTTTTCATTCACTGCAAAACTTGGTCGGAGCTATGACCATTTTTCAAATTGTTATAAATATCGTGACTGCACATTTGTTATACACATTATGTTTCTTGTTATATTATGCTAAAGTCATGGCCTTGTTATTCCAATAAATATAAACTAAGTTCAGAATTGAGTCTCTTTCATAGCCCATTTTCAATAATGGGATTTGTCGTTCATCGACATAAATCATTTTATTTAAGTGGGATTGATAATTTTCATAAACAATTTTGGCAACCCTGCTTATTGTGTGTTTGGCTGCCCTGTTTTTGGTTTATTAATGAGTGTGTAAATCGTACGCTACACCAATTATTCTGTCTTTCTATATTTTGCGGCCATTTTCTGCAGGTGGTATCAGATGTAAATTGCGAACTTTAGCATGTGTCGTGTTCATTTATGAAAAATACCCTTCCTCCCATACCCTCATTTAATTGCCTATGCATATTATTGTTCTGTTTTGCTTTGCCAGTTTTATATACATTTCAGTTACACTACTCGAGAAATTACGGTTTGAGCACAGCGTATCCTAATACAGATGTGAAGTCCTAAGAATAGAATATTAATCCTATTGTCGTGGTTTATTGTTATATTATGCTGAAGCCATGGCCTTGTTATTCTAATAAATATAAACTAAGTTCAGTATTAAGTCTCTTTCATAGCCCATCTTCAATAATTGAATTGAATTGAATGTTGTTTAACGGCTCATCAACACAGAACAGGTTATTTAGAGCCGCCCCAGAGAGAGGGGAAGGATACATAGGAATCCGGAAGCCTGCCCTACTCTTATTATCGGTTCTTTAACGTGCTCGGAGGATAGACCGATACACGGGACCGCCCGGTTTACGTCCTCATCCGACGGACGAGGCTAAGGGAAAGTGTCTTGCCCGAGAACCAAGGACAAAAACAAACATATATGGTCATTAGGAGCAGTAGCACAGCATTATGATCACCAACAACAATATCTGCATCATCTTCATATAATGTCTTTACACATATCTCTCGTAATATCTGCACTCAGTTTAAATATAGCAATAAATACCTATTAAGCCTGTCTTTGGTTTTGCAACATTAAAGATGCTCTACCTATATCTTTTTGTCCACCAATTGATATAAACTTTACTTAATTGTAAAGAGGACTATGAAAAAGGTAAACGGCAATAATTTCACCCCATGTAATATGCGTTTTGCTTGGGGAAAACAGGATAGAAAAGATCGGATTTTTGAAATTGTATTCGTAATTGTTTTAGACAAGCCGATTACGGAGACTTTCCGATCTTATTCGTTTACAATCGGAACTGCCTCGTCGGATTGGCGACGATTTCCGATCGATTCGTTTACTATCGGAACTGCGCCGAGTAGTTTGTTTTCGTTCAACTGAATTGCATTGCGCATGTCCGATAAAATCGTAAAAACTCGTAGTTCTCCGGCAGGAATAAACGGCTGGGCAGCATTTTATTCAAGATGTTGTTTTGATCATAATTAATAATTTACAGAACTGGAATACGAACCTTGATGCTTCTTAGAATACTCATAAAATAGCTTTGCATACATATAAATGCAGTAATATTGAGTATTTAATATTTTACATTAAAAGTCGCGTAGATATAGGTAGTGCCTCTAAACTCACCCGGCAAAGTAACGGCAAAATTACAATTACAAAATCGTTTATCGAAACACTATCCAGGTGTACAGGTGATTGAAAATGCGTAAAATAAATTCTTAATTCAATGCTTCAGTTTTGGTGTTTGTTCTGCCTGGTTAAAGCCATTTATACAGTGCCCATATACTTTGGATTCTCAATACATACGTTGTCGTCAGTAAGTTTAGAAACGGTGTACATATGTTGTAAAATTTGGCTTTCGTTGGTAGGATATCTACTTTAAACAGACATGCTTTCGACAAAAAACAAAGGTAAGTTTTATATGTTTTATGAAGTGTATATCTAACAGTTGTAGGTGTCCACGAGTACACATTTGTTTTTTATAAGGTTAAGTGGTACGCCGGAAAGCAAATTATTGGTTCAAATACCACTGAACGGGTCATAACTGTCACTTTGCTGTATGTTACGGCGGTGGGTGTGCCATTCGGTCTATCAAGAATTATAAAAGTTGGCTCATTTGTGCCATCTCGTCCTTTCGTTATTTCGCCCCGAAAATAACGCCGAGCAAAAACAAAACGCCGTTATTTGTTAAAAATAACGCAAAACACCATTAAAACAAACAAATTGATCTCAGCCTGCATTTTCAAGAACACGAGACTTGGTATACCTGTAGTGAGATCGAAAACGTGACCACTAGTCGGCGTCTACATTAAGACAGGGGACTTAATTCAATCTTGATGTTCATGTTTGCATTGTTTTGTTTGTTTGTATGTTGTTTTACATCATTTTAAACACATGTAAGGTTATATATGACTGTCGATTTTTATGGTGGAAGCAGATCACCCTCTTTTCCTGGGTAGAACCAGTACCGTACACCGCCATCCGCAAGAATCGACACTTCCTCACAAGTCGAGCTCCCAGTGGGATTCGAACCCGCAGCGGTGAGAGGCGAAGGTTTACAACGCAACGTCGTTAACCTCTCGGCCACAGAGACATTGTATGCGGTATAATGATATATATTTCAACATTGAACTCATGACATTAATCATGGCTAGTCTAGGCCTGAGCCTAGATTGGAGTCAAGAGACAGATGCAATTCCAAGCCTGACAAATGAAATGCACGAATCAGCATCAAGTTATGAAATTAAATATAATTGAGTATGACCGTATCACAAGAAAACATGAATGATAAAAAAGTGAAAATATTTTATTTGTGATTTATATATTGGTGAGGTATGCTCGTTTACAATTTAAAAGTAGTAATACGCAATTAATAAACTCTCTCTCTCTCTCTCTCTCTCTCTCTCTCTCTCACTCTCTCTTTCTCATTCTCTATCTGTCTCTCTCTCTTTCTCTCTCTCTCTCTGCACTGAAATTATCGTTGACATACAACATACGGTGCCAGTCTTAAAACACAAAAGTGAAAATGCATACAGAGTACGTTGCCATGCACGATTGACCGAGTTATAATGTTTTCATCAAAACACATATAAAAAACACTTTTTGTTTATTCAGGGCATATCTTATGTGGAAAGTGTATTACAAACTGTAAATAAGACATAATTGTTTGGAATTTTTAAATGATTTCAGACAAACATTACTTACGAAATATAATTTTCGGTAACTTGAAAGTAGACACATTCTCTTTATTTATTTTATTTCTAATAATCTGTCAAATTTTCGCATCATTTAAAGTTAATTAATGCGACCTTATTATCGGAGTTTCTGAAAAACACTGCGGAAATAATAAAAAATGATCTAATTGAACGGCGAACTAAGTTGAAGTTTAAGTTTACTTAGTTTAAAGAGGGACTCACGACAATCTATCTCACTATCATAGCAGGTCGGTATTATTTTAAGATAACTCGCGGTTTGTCTACATAACTTCCCTATTTGCAAATTCCTACTAATAAGCAACTTGATCATGTTAATTAATGTTGAACATATTGCACCAATAATATTTTTAATAAAGAAGGAAACTTGAACACTCCCCTACCTATATGAAAGCAGGCCTCAAGTAAAAAAAACAGAGGTGTAGTTTTAATGCTTAAAAAATAATGTAAGATTCTCGGGTGTCTCATTTAATGAAACCAGTCGAGTGTCTATTTATACAATCCCACTTGACATTTCTTATGACTAAAGATCATTGTTCTAGTAAGAAATATGTCACAAGTAGGAGATATGTCTGAATTTTCATTGCTTTAGTGTTTTACCTACTTTAACCTACTTTTCAATCCAATCAGATCGTCTAAATTTTCAAATTGTGTATACAACTAATTATAACCCTATTTCTTTAAAACTCACAATTGTATTGAGTGTTCAATGTACATTATGCATGCGCCATAACACAACGAATGCGCTCACGGGAATGTTTTTGTGCATATCAATTTATGTTTCATTGAATTGTTGAAAAGTAGGTTAAACACTAAGGAAGTTAGGAAGTATTAAGTGGAATGTTAACAAAATAAAAACCTAACATTCGCTCCATTCCGGTTTCTATTTTATTAAAATTCCACTTAATAAACGATACACTTAATACATAATGGTCAGACAAACACCTTTGTAAGCTTACAGGCCTATTTTTATCAACACGAATGCTAGTATAAGTGTTACAACTGGTCCAGTTATCGCCCCTGCTGAACTACCCATTATTATGTCTACTACCATAGACGAAGATTTAGGGTTTAAAACACCACCATAATCTGTTCCGTTATCTGCGGCGACTGCCTTCAATCTGTAATCATTATTATAGTTTCTGTTCTTGACCTCGAGTGTCGTGTTAGCGGTTATCCACCCAGTCGTGTCGTCTATCGCAAACATACCAGCAAACTGCTCTGAAATATAATTTACAATGTTATGCTTCGGGAGTTCCAAACTGTGCATATAGGGGTTTTACATGTATACAAAGAAACACAGGGCCATCTATCCTTTAATTTTTAAATATAATTCCCCCGTACTCTTTAATTGAACCTCTATCCTTTGATCCCACTGTTCTATCCCTTATCCCTTACAAAAACAATAAACCTACAATATGCATTATATATGTCTATAAATTGGTCCTTGTAGGCTGTACTTCTTAAAAATCCGTTCAATTTCAGTTGAAATATACTTCAAATTGCATCTAAACAAATCACGATCCGTAAACATATTGGTCACCCGAAGGGTAACTCCCTCCTACACCCACCCCATGATGTTTAAACTGAAGTTTCCCTATCCTTTAAATTATTTCTGTGGAAGATTGTGTAGTGTCACTATAGTCATCCTGCACGGTTGAATTAGTATATACCAGTTATATATGCGTGTGTTCCTTTACCTTTATGGATATGTATTTTTCCAGATGGATAATAGTCGATTATTTGTGTATGACTTGTGATTAATATAAATTAATATAGCAGCAGAAGTCTGCATTGTGGATTTATATACTTTTTATAGATAGTCAAATACTAGGACCCTCTTTGTGTTTTGCAAGAACATGACAACTGCTTATCCAGGCAGAGAGGGACCCCACGCCCCCACGGCCCCCACCCCAAACCCCACATCTTTGCAGTGTTCATTAAAGGGCTCTCCATCGTGATCCTTGTAGTGTTTCAGATGCTAAGTGAGTGGTGGCAGAAAATAATGATTGTGGCTCCCAGCAAAAAATACAACGGAGTGTTTACAAGAAAATTTGCAGCAACTTTCACATGTTAGAAGGTTCTAGGCCCTTTCTGCATATTTTTTATCTAGATGTAAATGTTGAGGGAGCCTGGAATGTTCATTAGTGATTACCCTTTTCGTACAGGTGCGTCGTAAAACCCCAGTTCAAATCAACACAAATCGTTGTGTTTATTATATTGCCTATTAAAGTTGCAAAGTTTGTTTGGGGATATAGCCTGAAAAGTGTGTTTTTTACATACTCTGTCCCGTTCCAAGGCGGTACCCATATTGGCAACCTTTGTTTGTTTCTTGTCAACTTTATATGTAAACCACTTATTTTTGTTTTGTTTTTTAATCTGCAAGTCCATAGTTTTTTAATCTGATACATTTCTACTTAGCGTATTATAATTTACAACAAATCTTCGATAATTTGATTTTTTATAAAATCTGAGACAAATGATCGTATCGTTCACATCCTATACCAACTTCTTGGTGTGTAAAATGACGTACTTTCAAGCTCCAGTGAGTACGTGATGACATTCCCCTCTGGATCGGTTGCATTCACCTTTACCAACTTGGTTCCTAAAAATACAAATATAGACACAAAATTCTTATTGAAATAAGTACAGAATTTATTTGTCAACACCTATATTTATATGCCCTACATATTTTAATACTAAACAGGCGTAGAAAATATAGAAACGCTATAGAAAATGACAAACTGAAAACAATTAATTGTTTTTATCCATTTCAACATATTTCGATAATTTATTAACATTTCTCCTGATGTTTAATTTATTTTGACTTTAATCTACTTTTTTTCCATTGTTTATTCCCCGGTGTTAAAGAACCGTTAACATGTAATGACGGTCCTCGTCCGTCGTCCAGCCCTTTTGTCCGTTCGCCACAGCCGGATCAAATCCCACTTTGAGCTCGACTTGTCAAGTTAGAACGTGTCGATTCTTACGGATTGCGGATTGCGGGAGGTTTGACGTACTGGTTCTACCCAGGAAAAATGTGATGGTCTACCTCCACCACAAGAAATCGCCTAACCTATGCTAAAATGACTTTTCTCACCATTCAAACAAACAAACAAATGTTGTGTCTTGGACACGCCTTTAAAACCAGTGGGCGGATTTGAATTTAATTTTATTAAATGCTTATCATATCACGATGACGTGTCGAGTTTAATTTCAAATTTCCCTAACACCAAGGTCAATGTCACACTTTTTAGTCGTCAAAGATCAAAATTGGATTTCTTCGCGTCTTTGCCATATATCCTAAACCATTGGGTTTCCCTTTGCATGCTTCTTATCCACAAGGTCAATGTCACACTTCGACTTGAATGGTCAAAGTTGCAAAATGCGTTTCCGCCGTATCTCCTTAGCCAGCGGAAGTAGATGGCACAAAGTCACACTTATACTTCATAGGTCAAAGTAGGGTGTCTTTGCCAAATCCCTTGAACTAGGAGCAGAATTTGGCGTTAATGCTTATCAGAGTTACAATTGTTTGACATGTATTATGTCAAATATTCTTAGCACCTGTTGCATTATCGGGAAAGTTATTTTGAGCAAGATATTTGTTTAGCTTTGGTTGTTGTCCACAACTGTTGAAGACAACTATGTTCACATTGTCTATCAACAAGTGCAAGAAATGGTTTTCTATGATATACCTCGGACACATTATTACAGAAACGAATCTTATATTATCCATTAAATTTAAGAAGTTTATGTGTGTGTATACATTACCAGGCGCAATGTATTAAACATGTTTCAATGTTATGATAGCTATAAATATTTAAATAAGCAGTGTGCATATGTCTTGCATATTTCTTGGCGTGGCTCAGTGTATAGCACGAAAGACCTGAAATCCGGAAACCTGGGTTTAAGCTTACTCGGCGCCATTGAGTTTCTTCGGTATGTGTAAAATACGTTTGTATATTTAAACGCTAACCAGGGGTCTGGAAATATTTTCAAAGTCCACTTGCCCTGCCCAAAATGTCACTTGCCCCAATTTTAAAAGTCACTTGCCCCAAAATTAAGCTACGTCGAGATCGCACGCTAAGTTAAAACCTTTTCTCTCACTGTTTTTTGTGTCATAATTTTTTACATAATTTCATTGTAAAATTAATGACTTAAATTATGAAGGATCAGAGCTATAGGTTGTTACCATTATCACATATCAGTGTTTTCCTCCACCGGTGGGAGAGGGGGAGTGGGGTGTCAGTGGGGATACCCCTAGGATATAACATCACTGATGAACCTGGTACCAAATTGGTACTCTATTTGCCTACGGAATTAAGATGAACCAGATGCTTGCTTCTAGTGCAGTAATTACAAAAGGGCAGGCAGATAACAAAAAAATAAAAAGATGCATTAGGTCGAACAAAACTTTTTTCTACTTTAATTTTGTTATAGACTACATCAATTGAAAAGAATGAAAAGAATGATGCATTAGGTCAAACATATTTTTTTTCCTACTTTCACTTTCGTTATATAATTCATGTAGATAAATCTTATGTGTTGGAAATTATTAGCACGGCATATGCCTAAATCTGACTGGTACTGTAGTTGTTTTTCTGTTAATATCTTTTGAGATGCCAAATTGCAATTCTTCGAATAATTATCGAAATTAGCCAGTTGGATACAATGGCAAACTTGATACAATGGCAAACTTGAAGTTCAAAACAAAAACACGCCATTCCGTCATTGGTCTCGGATTCATTCAAAACAAACATGGCATTTTGAAATAAAAACAGATGCACACCTATTCATTAAGACATGCGTCGATAGCGGCATGCGTCGATAGTATCATCAAACAACGCCGTCAAATTGCCATAATCGTTTAATTGCCATACTTGTTTACAAATTGGTTTGATTGAATCGCCATTGTTTCACTTTACCACGTGGTAGTGAACGGGAGTTGTTTCATTAGCTGATAAAAATACATAGGTTATTTGATTGGATAATATGGATACAGTACTAGGTCAAGTGTTGCGTCATGATTTTTAAATTATTGAACAGAATATTACCTACGACACACAGACCGACATACAAAGCGACAACACCATCTCAATAACTGATTGACACACTGATGTGTATTTCACAATAATCTGGCGCGTGACTTAATTACTTCCTGCATGGCTCGTTACGGGGGTATATTTCACATGATATACGAATTTTAAAGACTGCGCGTCTTCAATTGAAGATTGGCACCCCAAGCGTTTCTCGGCCAATCAAATTCTGATAAACTGTCAAGTGGGAGGGATTAAACAATAACGAAAAACACAGGTCAGTTTTATGACACTTATCAGTAATTGCTTGCGGCGAAAACGACGGGTGGTCAATTACCGGCAAAACTTCACAGTCCAGGCAAATTTTCCCTTGATTTTTATCTAATAATGAAACGTCCATCGGGCAAGTGACGGACAACCAGATTTAAGAAGGTCACCTGCCCGCACCCAAAATCCACTTGCCCGGGGCGTCGGGCAACCATATTTCCGGAGCCCTGTGAGTAGCCTCGTCCGTCGGATGGGGACGTTAACTGGGCGGTCCCGTGTATATGTGTCTATCCTCTGTCTAACAACAAAAATCTATTCGTTTGTAAGAATTGGGCATGCTCCCGGATTTCTATGTATTAGTTCCCTCTCTCAAGAGCGGCGCTAAATAACCTTTACAATGTGTTGATGAGTCGTTAAACAAAATAAATTGTCGAACTAGACTGTATCATGATGTTAAAGGCTTGGTAAAAACAAATACAATACTGAGTTAATCAATTGAGTGCTGGCGATGGTGTGTATGTGGTGGGTGGGTGGGGAGATGGATAACGTTGTTAGCAATACATTACCTGAAACCTGGTTTTCCAAAAACTGTTTTCGAATTGTTTTAACTCCAAAATCTGGACTTTCATTCATATTCAGTACCTCTATTGTTAGATTACGTTCATTGAAGTCCTGCACGTTGTTCGCATTTTCAGCTCTGAAACAATAAAAACAACAACAACTCACGTTTTTGTTAAGAACGACAGAAAAGTAGTTATTGTATATCCTTTTTGTGATAGAGTAACCAGTATTGATTATGCTATCATGTCGTAACAGATAAGTCAAATGCCATTGGTTTAATTATTTAAAAACATGCATTTTCATGAAGATGCGTTATTCATGGTCGAGTACTTTATAGGAACTCTTTTTTTTATGTTGTACATTAACGTGTGTATTTTATGACATTTGCCGTGTAACATTTTACTTATGTATCTACATAACTATGCTTTCCTATCTACTTGTCTGCCTACTTAAATGTACTGCCGGTCCGTATGTCAATCCGCTTGCCTACGGTAATTGCTATTTTATTTCAGTCATTGATTCAGAATTGTCAACTTCGACCAATGGCCATTCTGAATAAAACATTTCTGACGTAAAAAAGGCATAAGCATAACCTTTGTATATGTTATCACATAACTGACTGTGAGGGAATGTTATCACATAACTGACTGTGAGGGAATGTTATCACATAACTGACTGTGAGGGAATGTTATCACATAACTGACTGTGAGGGAATGTTATCACATAACTGACTATGAGGGAATGTTATCACATAACTGACTGTGAGGGAATGTTATCACATAACTGACTGTGAGGGAATGTTATCACATAACTGACTGTGAGGGAATGTTATCACATAACTGACTGTGAGGGAATGTTAGCACATAACTGACTGTGAGGGAATGTTAGCACATAACTGACTGTGAGGGAATGTAATGAAGATGTGACATCTCAATATATTAATGTAATAAAATGCAAATCAAGGCCAAATACTCGCTTGGTGTTTTTTCGTCGATTAACTTTATCCTACTCGTTTAATCAATCCGATATTTAAAACAATCACTTATGTTAGTTCCTCTGTGTAAAATATGAAGGCATTTATGTTTATTTTCAGAATCAGTTTACATTTTGCAAGGCAAAATCTGCATTTCAGCGATACGAGAGTTCTTCATTTTCATTCAGGATCATTATATACGTGGTATGTCCAGCATGTCCTGTTGATACTTGGTATGTCCAGCATGTCCTGTTGATACTTGGTATGTCCAGCATGACCTGTTGATACTTGGTATGTCCAGCATGTCCTGTTGATACTTGGTATGTCCAGCATGTCCTGTTGATACTTGGTATGTCCAGCATGACCTGTTGATACTTGGTATGTCCAGCATGTCCTGTTGATACTTGGTATGTCCAGCATGTCCTGTTGATACTTGGTATGTCCAGCATGTCCTGTTGATACTTGGTATGTCCAGCATGTCCTGTTGAGTGGGGTTCTAACAGTTATATGCTTGGTATGTCCAGCATGTCCTGCTGAGTGGGGTTCTAACAGTTATATACTTGGTATGTCCAGCATGTCCTGCTGAGTGGGGTTCTAACAGTTATATACTTGGTATGTCCAGCATGTCCTGCTGAGTGGGGTTCTAACAGTTATATACTTGGTATGTCCAGTATGTCCTGTTGAGTGGGGTTCTAACAGTTTTACGAATTTAAAGTGAACAATCTAAACACAAAGGTTGACGTATGTCCTTAAAATAGTATTTCTCAAATATACATATAATTTTTCGTAATTTTCTATTTATGAGATGTTGCGAATTACCATTTATCACATAACATGGTTTCCGGGAGTGCAATAAAGCCATGACTTATTTCTCGTAATACACTAGTGTATTACAGATGCAAATGAGGACCGAATCACTGTGTTTGTATACAGTAAAACATTTAATCCCAATTGTTTGCATGGTATATCATACGGTACGTTCAGACGCCTTAATTATTTATGATTATTTGAAATCTTATTTCATAAAATGAATGTTAGTAACGTTAAATTTGGTTTAAGGTGTCGCATTATTTGTAGGGCGAACGCAGTTACAGCCGCGTAACGTAGCTACGTCATGTAAACAACAAAACGACGTCATGGTTTGTCTTACAAATTGCCGCCCTATATAAGGAAAATTGACAACAATAAAGTAAAACCATCACGGCGTAGGTGTGATGTGATAAATAGAATCTTTCATTCGTTACTGTGTATTATTGACTTTAATAAACTCGTTGGATAAAAAGATAGGATACTCGGCAAGAGCCTCGTATCCTATCATTTTATCCAACGAGTTTATTAAAATCAATAATACACAGTCACTCATGTAAGATCCTCTATAATATATTCAGTAGGTGATAACATTTGTGTTTCTCGCTTTTTATCCTTAGGATTTAAAATAAAATAAAAATCTTTGGCCGGGTAAAAATATGACAATTTCCCAGATTCAGTTTTGATAGTTATATATATTGAATCAATTTGCATACATGTGCATGAAATGTGCAGGGTTTTTAAAGAATCGCACTGTAATACCTTAATTTTAACAGTAGACTTGGTTGAACATCTAGAACAAAGACACAGTTTTTCACCTACCAGACTTTAGAGATGTATAACATTTCTGGTCACTGATTAGTCCGTTTATTGTGATGACGCTTTATCAAAAGTATGGTATTAAAACAATATACTTGGATACCATCACCGGGTCTAAGAAAACCACTTAACGACACAAAACATAAACCTGCCTAAAAACATCTGTGTTAAGAAATCACCTGCGTCTATATATCTTAATGTCAGTTCCCAATTGAATTAAAATTCAAATGCAGATGCATAATATAACAGAACGCTTGTATTAAAATAACATTTGTTTTTGCTATTCTTTTTGTGGCCTCTTCAAATGGGTTGGTCGTAATATGTGGCGAACGTCTGGTCTTGATTCTCGCTTGCCGGAGGTATGTCTTGACCTATTAGATGCATCCATTCATTTCCTTTAACCGTTTGTTGCTTATTTATTCAGGTTGAAGCGGAAATATTAACGGATCAATAATCGATCGATAATTACTGTTAAAGTAGCTATCCCGAAAATAATAGCCGTATTTTACAAAAAAAAAAAATGTTCCGAATATATATAACTTACATATTTTGAGAATCCGAACTCTATAGACAATATAAACGACTTAAACCAGCCAGGCTAAACCACAAAACTGAAGCGTCGAATTAAAAGTTATCAACTCATTCATTTTGCGCGTATTCACTAACGATATTAAGAACCCTTGAATAAAACCTTTACTTTTAATCGGCACATATGCATTATTATATGACCTGAACACTTGGATAGAGTTTTTTTAATAAACGGGTTTGAAGTGTAAATTTTGCAGTTATTTGGCACGTTAGTTACTTTAAGTCGGTCAATTTAAACGTAGCTTACTAAAACTAATCACAATAGGCCTGTACTTAATCATTTTAAAACAGACATTTTCTAAACAGCAATTAAAACGGATTTGATTACCCATGCCTTATAGTCTGCTCTAAAATATCTACTGCGCATGCCCGCACGCATTTATCGATGGTTTTAATCAGAGGTACGACTGGAGACAGTTGTAACTATACGAGTGATAATGGTCGAAATAACAACTTGTATAATTATAGATGTGAATTTCAACTCTAAGCTTGACACAGAGGTGAATATTGAGCTATATCTCACTTCGATAAAAACATCCGAAAATTACGTCCCCCGGAAAACACGTTAGCTTTTGAGATAAGAAAATCGTTATTTCTTCTCGAAAGTTGGAAACGACAACTCTGCTTTACCATTAAATGGAAGCAAATCATGTTATCTAACTTGGCTATATCCTATGGTCTTTATTGAGCGCACGTGTCGTCAATGTATGCTATCGGAATTGAATTGAATTGGGGTTTTAAGGCGCACCAACACATTACACGTTATATTGGGCCTAACAGGCATGAACATGCCAGGCTCATCTTCCATGTACATCGAGATAAAATATGGAAAATGGGCCTAGAACCTTCTCACCCTATATATATCGGAATAATGTAGAATGCAATATTACCTGATTAACAACACGTGTTTGTTATTCCTTTCATAATCTAAAGCTGTCTTGCTAAACAGTTTTCCTGTTTGCTCATCTAGTGTGAATTCTGGATCTGCAGGGGTTTGTGAAACTAGTTTAAACTTGAGTACAATGTTTGTGGCATCCGTAGTCAGGGTCGAACTCCAGACTCTATTTTCCGGCAGTGTTTGTATATCAAAATGTGTCAACTCCCAACCCCCTGCAATACAAGACAATGTATGAGGTTATATGAACACATCATCATCCTCACCACCTGCAGCAATTTATGAGATCCGTAAACACTAACACTCCTCTGAAATGCAATACATTATATGAGATTCCGTAAATAATGCTCCCAACGCCCTAATATGAGATTCCGTAAATACTACCACCCCCTGCAGTACAAGACAAAATATAAGATTCCGTAAATACTACCACTCCCTGCAGTACAAGACAAAGTATGAGATTCCGTAAATACTACCACCCGCTGCAGTACAAGACACAGTATGAGACTCCGTAAATACTACCACCCACTGCAGTACAAGACAAAATATGAGATTCCGTAAATACTATCACCCACTGCAGTACAAGACAAAATATGAGATTCCGTAAATACTACCACCCCCTGCAGTACAAGACAAACTATGAGATTCCGTAAATACTACCACCCCCTGCAGTACAAGACGAACTATAAGTATAAGATTCCGTAAATACTACCATCCCCTGCAGTACAAGACAAAGTACGAGATTCCGCAAATACTACCACCCACTGCAGTACAAGACAAACTATGAGGCTCCGTAAATACTACCACCCCCTGCAGTACAATACAAACTATGAGACTCCGTAAATACTACCACCCACCGCTGTACAAGACAAAATATGAGATTCTGTAAATACTACCACCCCCTGCAGTACAAGACAAAATATGAGATTCCGCAAATACTACCACCCACTGCAGTACAAGACAAAATATGAGATTCCATAAATACTAACACCCACTGCAGTACAAGACAAAATATGAGATTCCGTAAATACTACCACCCCCTGCAGTACAAGACAAAATATGAGATTCCGTAAATACTACCACCCACTGCAGTAAATACTACCACCTCCTGCAGTACAAGACAAAATATGAGATTCCGTAAATACTACCACCCACTGCAGTAAATACTACCACCTCCTGCAGTACAAGACAAAATATCAGATTCCGTAAATACTACCACAAAATATGAGATTCCTTAATCAGAAATCAGGAGACTGTGACAAAGGCCATCGCAGCAGGAATGTGTTAAAATAATACCGACAGTGTTGGAATAACCATTCTTAACCAATAATGCTGATTAAGATATGTTTTCATCTCTTCATATATAATGTATTATACTACCGTGTATTATACTACCGTGTATTATACTACCGGTCGTGATACGAAGATAAATACGAAAGTTGTTTTACCCACGCACAACGTATTTTAGGAGCGACTCTCATAATACGACGATTTATACGACCTTTTTTTTTTACCTCGTAAAATACATTTTAGGAGCGTACCCTCCACCTATCATTCAATGCGCTCATCCGTCCGTCTGTCCTTTCACGTACTGGTTTTCATTAAAACTACAAAAGTTCAACCTATTGTAAAAAATTACCTAAGAGATCATTGAAGCTCCTATTAGTTCCGAAATTGATGAACTGCTCCATTTTCATTTTTCTATTTATTTTCATATATTTATCGGATAGCGTTTTTTATCTTATTTTATCATAAAATACAGCATATATACTCCAACAGAATTAAGGTGCGGTAAACATAAATTGTACATGATTCAAATAACCATTAATTTGACGCTGCAGCTAATAGAAAAATATACGAAAATAAACTTACCGATGGATTTGACAGCCATTGCGACATTTAAAACGGAATAAGCCAAAACTAAATTCATTATAGCTGCTATGTTTCGTTAGTTACAACGTATATCAATAAGCAGCTACGAAAATAAGAAATAATGAGTATAACCCGTATGGACCAGTCACGGACACCGGTGTATAGTATTTGTGGAATGCGGTAATTAAGCTGTATCTACACAGTGCAACTTGCTGCTTACACCTTGGTATACACAGCAGAATCATACTGTGTAGATGCTCTTACTACTCTGCTACGTGCAACCAGGACCGGTTATCTACAGTTCCTAATCCAGCTTTTGGGAGTTACATATGTAACAGATAACTCTCTGCTTTGGTACAGCATACTGTACATACCTCCCACGGCGATCATAATTTATTTATTGCCTGATAATTAAGTGGGTTTTCACGGTCAAGTTCCTGCATTAGAGCATGATATTCCCCAAACTGGTCCCTCCTTGCTATCCAATGTCTAACCCATTGTCTTCGTATTGCATGTAAATGTTCTCTTCTAACTGGAATAACTCCAATCAAAATAAGTAACACACACACACACAAACACGTAATAACTTGATCATCATCCATTGTTTCCATGTTGATGACATATTTTGGAGGGAAACTTGAGATGACTGTATGTAGCTTGTACTAATGAGTAGTTTTGGAAGGTGTACACCTTCAAACACTGTACATTAAACATTTAAGTAGCTGTATGCAGCAATTTGCACTGTCTAGATTCAGCTTAATATGACGTTGCAACTAAAAATCTACATACACATATATCCATGGTAAAATATACGAAAATATAAACTTACCGATGGATTTGACAGCCATTGCGACATTTAAAACGGAATAAGCCAATGCGAAATAAAAAAATAAATTCATTATAGCTGCCATGTTTAGTTACAGCGCATGCAGATACGAAAAGAAGAAATTATGTGTTCAACAAATATGACCTCGTGTGAATCAGTCACGGTCACTAGTGTGTAGTATTTGTGGAATGCGATAATACGCCCTAAGGTTTAAACTCAGTCTTCCACACCAGGGTCAACTGATAAGTCAACATCAGTATGACTCGCTACAAGGAGTTATGGTTACATTGTCATGTATACAACTGAATGCTGTTAACAGCTCATCTACACAGTCTAGAGTAGTCAAAGTATTTAGAGCCGCAAATTTGCAGATATGTGAATAGTTCAAAGCAAACTGTGTTTTGTGTCCTCGCCATGATCATATGTGTTGTGACCAGAGCAAGAAACGTTATCTGCGTGAAGGACAGAGTTTCATCACTAATTAGGAACCGAAAGGGAGGGAGCGTAGCGACCAATCGCGGTTTCTTAACGGTGAAGATTTCTCTTCATGGCTTAGTTTTAGTGCTGTTCTACCCAGGAAGACATCGAGAGTGATTAAAATAAGTTCAGAACGCTTTCGTTAACTCGATATAAAATAAATAAGTTTAAACCATATTGTTTTTACGTATTACTAATTGCTGATTATCATAATAATGTATTTAAAGTATTGTAAAGCTAATGGAGAACAGCGTATTCAAGACGAAACACTTCTTATTTTATAAGCTTTTATAATAACATATTTGAAGTCAAAATGATACTGGATGTATTAACCGAGGTGCTTCTTTAAAGCTTGATAACTATTTCAACATTGTCATGTGTTCTTTTAAGTGTGCCTGGTACAGGGAATACCGTGCTAGGCAGGTTTCCCCAGGAAAGAGGCCCTTCCATTGCACTACGGTTGGGCTGACGCCTGCCTGGGGAATGCTAGCATGGTACAGGGAACCCCGAGGCCCTTCCATTGCACTACGGTTGGGCCCTTTGTTATGTATATGTACAGTAAAATTCACGTGGTGTGGGTGTTCACTCGGACGGCACTCTGAAATTGTAAATATTTTTAAATGACTAAACGTACATATGTGTAGAAGAGATTTGTTAAAAAAGAAAAAAAAAGTGTGCTTCAGACATGAAACCACCAATTATTTTCCCCATTGACACCACTGTTAAAATGTCACATATTAATGATTGCTGCAACTTCAACTCAAGTATAGATAATTCAGAAGTGTATTTTATGGGGTGCCGTTTTACTTTTTAATACCATTTTGAGATATCACGTAGTCGAATACGTGATATCTCCTATTCGAATATGTGATATCACGTATTCGAATACGTGATATCACCTATTTGAATACGTGATATCATGTGTTTGAATACCTGATATCACATATTCAAAACGAATTTGTGATATAGAGTAATCGACTACGTGATATCACTTATTCGAATACGTGATATCACGTATTTGAATACGTGATATCACGTACTCAGAAACGAATATGTGATATTCGAATACGTGATATCACATATTCGTTTCTGAGTACGTGATATCGCGTATTCAAATACATATAATACATTAATATTGTATTGTGTATATAATAATTAATATTGTATTGTATATATATAATACATTAATATTGTATTGTATATATATATATAATACATTTATATATCGATATTGTATATATAATATATAATACATTAATATTGTATTGTATATATATATATATATATATATATACATATCATACATTAATATATCGATATTGTATATATATAATACATTAATATATCCATGTTATATATATATATATATATAATACATTAATATATCGATATTGTATATATATAATACATTAATACATTAATATATCGATATTGTATAAATATAATACATTAATATATCGATATTGTATATTTGTATTGCATTGATGTAGCCATGGTACATAACCGTGAAAATAAAATATAACTTTGAAAATAAAAAATGTATACTTTATGCAAAACATTGTTTGTTTATCGAGATTGTCCGACTGTCTGTCAAAAGTACATAGATTTTCAAATGGTATATATTTTCCGATTGTATAATTGCAACAGACTAAAAATAATATAGACACATGACGATAGAATAGACTGAGACAGAGTTTATTTCCTTCGTGAAGCATTGGACCTTTAGATGGAGGTATAATGTAGATTCAGAGGTTGTTTATACGAGACATTGAAACAATTATTAAAT
Source organism: Cyrtodaria siliqua (assembly GCA_037043455.1). NCBI lineage: Eukaryota > Metazoa > Mollusca > Bivalvia > Adapedonta > Hiatellidae > Cyrtodaria > Cyrtodaria siliqua. The sequence goes on from JAWPHD010006384.1 coordinate 21,991, forward strand.
ATAAGACCAATGTAAATTGGCCCTTGTATTATAAACATTTTTTTCTATTCAGTGCGGAATTAATGTCAGGGATCAGTATATTTTTACTCGTGTTAGAAAAGAATATTCAAATACGTGATATCAGGTATTCATTTTGAATACGTGATATCACGTATTCGAATATGCGATCACGTATTCGAATACGTGATATCACGTATTCAGTCATATCACGTATTCGAATATGTGATATCACGTATTCGAATTGGTGATATCACGTATTATAATATGAGATATCACATATTAAACTGATTACGTGATATCACGTATTTGAATATGTGACATCGCCATTTCAATTCTGAATACGTGATATCACGTATTTGAATACGTGATATCACGTATTCAATACGCGATATCACATATTCAAATTGGTGATATCACATATTCGAATACGTGATATCTCAAAATGGTATTAAAAAGTAAAACGGAACCCCATAGTATTTTTCAAGTAGAAAAATGGTTCTCCACTTGAAAAATGTCTCAAGACATGTAAGAAAGTTCTTGTTTGTTTACCAAACAGGTCAAGGGTACAGCTGTTTTCATTGATAGTTGCTCATAAAGTGTATGTATAAATTCGAAATTTGGAAAAGCTTAATCAATAATGCAGTAAAACCTATCAAGACACTCATTATACATACAATAACAAAATCGAATAGAAAGGGGCTATTTTCCCCTACTACTAATGCTCATTTACAACAATAATGGAGGATTATCTTTTTTTACAGGAAATACAGGGAGCTCAACTTGTAAGTGAGAATGTGTCGATTCTCACGGATGACCAGAGGTATACAGTACTGGTTCGTACCCAAGAAATAATAATAATTATAATAATAACAACAAGACCTAATTAATTCAACGAGAGAACTCATTTGAAACAAGTCAATCTTCCATGAGGCCCTCAATAATATACCAATATACAATATTTACTAAAGAAATGTGATATACAATTAAAATGATTTTTTGTATATTAAAGGGAATGTAGCGACACAGCCAAACAAGCTCTGTTATTGAGAGTTCTGAAAAACTTGGAAAAAGGTGAAAGAATTATCAAAATCGGATGATAAACAAAAAAGATATGACCATTTAAACGTTGTTCTAAAACGAACATGGGAGCCGCCATTTTTAGAACTATGACGTCATAGTGCCATATTACCATATATGGAATATTGATAAATATCATTTAAAATGAAGAAAATCATTGCAAATGAATGTGTTTTTTTTACTGGTCATATAAAGCATTATTGCCATTAAGTATTACATATTTTTCATACAGTTGCTGTCATTTTTTCCCTATAAATCAGTAAATTTTCATATTTATAAATATTCCATATATGGTCATTTAGAACCGTGATGTCATAGCTCTCAAAATGGCTGCTTCCATATTCATGTCAATAGGATCTTAAAATGATCGTATCTTCTTTGTTTATCATCCGATTTTGATAATTCTTTCACCCTTATTCAATTATTTCAGAACTCTCAATAATAAAGATGGTTTGGCTGTGTCGCTACATTCCCTTTAACTAATTTTTGTATATTAACTATTCGGGCTATTCGGGCTAATATGCAAATAGAGTTGCAAGACTTACTAACATGAGGGTTCGTTAATCCACTGTACATACAATGTTTTGAAATGTTTAACATATTGGGCTTTTTTCATGTGGTAAGGAAGTGAGTTCCACACTTTAGACCCGGATAGACAAAATATTTTCTGAAAACTCACTATGCGGTCTAGGAGAATATAGTTGTATGTTTGAGGATGATCTTAAATTTCGCATATGTACATTTAAGTTAGAGTAAATGTGTCTCTTAGAAAACATGGGGTGATCTACCTCTACCATAAAAAAAATCGACCGTCCTAATATGGCCTAAAATGTGCTACAAATGACGTAAAACACCATTCAAACAAAACAAACAAACAAATCAACTACACCTGGGAGGTTTATTTACAATTGGTGGTGGTAAACCTTCAGTAATTAGAACACGTGTACCTGTATTATATCAAACAGAATGATCAAGGTTACATTGCACCATTGATTTTCCTTCTTTGTTTTATATAGGACGAATGTATATCAAGAGATAAAAAATGCGCATTTTTCTCCGTAGAAAATTTTAAAACACATATCAATCAAACGATCGAGCGTCCACCAATATAAAAATGCAATAAAAACAGGGGGTCATGTATCATTTAAGAACAAGCCAATATGTTGAATGACGTCACGTTCTATTTTGACACGTCACAGATAGATTTACCCCATTTCTACTTTCGCTTTACTGTCTATGTCAATTATAATTAAATATCTCAAACAAACACTAATCAATGTTCACAATACATCATTTGGCTCAATTATAGGTAATAATAACAAAAAGCAATCAAAAGTATGCATTTAGTATCACTAGTAAGGCAGGGAAACGTTTTTTATTAGGCACTATTTGACTATACATCACGGAAGCACAAACGCAATGGTGCAATGTAACCTCAACATGCCCCAATATATAATGATTGATGGATGCGCAAAATCAACAGGGCGTTTACGGAACTGCCAATGAAATAATATATATACAAAGAATCTGACAATGTATATTGACATTGGTAGCATGCGAAAGAAGAAACAGGCACCGGTACAATACACCTTAACTGCTAGAATGTGTTATTTTGAAGTTATATGACAAGTAACACGGGACAACCTACAACCTGCAAACGTATGTGTGCACTTATGTTCCATCGTTATATTTGCCTTTGTTTTTTGGTTATCAGCAGCCTTCTGTAACGATTTTCATAACTGCCAATGGCCAAATGACTGTTTCATGGTGCATGCAATGTAACTCAGTTGTTTAAAATAATTTCAATAGTTTCAATAATTCTAACATGCAACTTTTAAACTTATGCCGGGCGTACATCGCCTATTCAAATACTCTTTTTTTTTCTTCAAAATAATCGATATTGAATGTTTTATTTGATGAAGTAATATGTAATTATATTTTTAAATAATATATTAAACTACGATATTTTCAGCGGGGCGGATTTCAGTCTGCCTCATTCTCAAACAAACCTACTATTCGCAACATCTCAAACAATGGAGTCGTATGATTCCGAAGAAAGACGGGATAAGCCTAAAACACATTCATGATTGCAGTGCTACCGTTTGAAGGTGGGACGAAATAGACTGGTACCCGGTACGTAGTGTAGCCGACTGGTTCCCGACACTCATGATTGCAACGTTAGCTCTTAAGGGGAATTGACCTATTCGAAAATTTAAGGGTACGCATATAAACTATATATATTTGTAAATTTGAAAATATTTGCGATTTGAATCTGAATTTTGTTTTGCCGTTATTTAAACATGTTTTTAATAATAACGTCCCAAATATGGCTATGTTTGACGTTTTTCATAAAAGTCCCGTTGTACCCAGTTTTCAACGTTTTTGACATTTTTAGAGTGTTAGTTAGGCTAGTCACATGTAATTACCTTTTATATCAAACTGTTCGTCTTGATGAGACCTTTCAATTGACCTTTCAATTGATATATAAACTATTTCATTTACAATAAGACATAAAATAATATTTATATAATTTCCTTTTTCTTTTACCGATTTTTTACCGTGAAATTTTAAGAAAAAACAAAGTTAAAGCCTTTTATCTTTTAAACGGTTTCATGAAAAACTGCATAATTTTAATATGTTTTAAGGAATTTAATTTCCTATCGGAGTATAAAATAAAATTTGCTAGTCATCCGAAATTTTTTTTTCAGTATTCTCGACGGTATTTGTATTAAAGGTACATTGTACATGTTGGTGATGTATTAACAATTATTTTGTGATAATTACCTCTTCGTATATTATTTATAGTTACCGTCTAAATGGACTGTACATGTTACTCAATATAAATAGCTGAAGGTTTTTAGCAATTCGTCAATTCCATTGACTGAAATATAACTTACATTAAATATATGTGATTAAATATATGTACGTAAAAACAGACAGTAATGAGTTGTTCGTGATTTTGCAAAAGCTAGCGGTTTCGCCTATCCAATCCATGTATTGTTTCAAAGATGTCAACAAGAGTATGACACATGCATTACAATACTAATATGAGTAATACAAATAGTATTTTTACATTATATACGCATGCATAATATGAAAGCAGAATATAATTAAAGTATGCATTTAAATTGTATAAGTACATTTATGGCATACCAGTCATTAGCTTTAAGACTATTAAAAAACAGGAAAGAAAAGATGATAACTCTTAAACATCTGAGTAACAACACCACAGCAACACCAGTGCACCATATGGAATTCCAGTTTCAGCTGGAAGAGACATTTGATCTATTTGAAACAGGCTGTATAATTGTTTTCTATATTCAACACTATTGACGACATAACGGCTCTTCAACAAAAGCCTGATCTGATTTATTGTTGTGTGTTTGTACAATGTTTATTGGATGATAACTCGTTTCTAAACTATTAATGTTGTACATTAATGTAAATTTGTGTTAAAAATTGCTTAATTTATAACTTAAAGGGACACTCGGCAATTTTGATGTTTTAAACTCGTGGCATCCCGTTAGTTTTTCTACATAACCTGCATATCTGCAAATCATTATAAATAATTATTGATTAGTTCATGTCAAAGTAAATAGGTTTTTTACACTACTAATTGCTGATTATTACGGTGTCCTGTTAGGAAGGCCAACTTACCATCGCACCTTACCATCGAGCATCGACCTAGATCGATGTTAAGATGCAATGGTAAGATGAGATGGTCGATGGTAAGATGCGATGGACCATCGACCATCGCATCTTACCATCGACCATCACATCTTACCATCGTTGGTAAGACGCGATGGTAATATGGCCCTAACAGGACACCGTAGATTATATTTTTTAGCCTACGGTTGAATAACGAAGAAATAATGAAAACTCCAAATTGTATTATATTAATATATGCCACCAGATATAACGTCAAACTTATACTGAATTGATAAATCGAGGTGAAAATAATTATTGTAAATTGTCTTGTGTCCCATTAAAACGTTATTATCATGTACTCTTTGTATTGAGTATACACCTGAATTCCAGTTCCAAATTCGTATTTTCACTTAGGAAATACATACGAATAGCATAAGAAACTGTGTAACAAATCATCAAATAGAATATTAACGTGTGTACCCCAGAAAACGACTATATACAAACTATCTAGAAATGCGGTGTATGTATTTCTAACCAGTATATGAGTATACTCATAAATAAGTATTACAGATGTTACAGAATTAATAATAATATATAAATATACAACTGATCAACATATATCACATATTCAGGAGAACACAGTTTAAATTCAAAGTCTACACAGAATGCGCACAACGATATAAAGTTGCTGCCATTACAGCCACGTGGGACGATGCAACAACTTTTGAGATACAGTCACGTGCTACATGTATGACACAAGAAAACTCGTCTGCAACAGCGTGTATGAATACAAATAACGACACTGTCCAGTTCACGTTCGATGAGACCTTGGCTGTTTTAGAAGATGACTAATAATATGAATGAATGGTGTTTTACGGCACGTCGACACATAAACAGGTCATATTGTGCGCAAAAACTAATGAAAGATGAAGAAATGAAGTATTAATTAAAAATTAATGTAAATATATAAAGACAAAACTATTAAAAAATAAGGGAGCGGAAGGTAAAACACGTGTTTTATTGCACGACAGTGTCGCCTGATTTTTAAAGCAATATACTTAAAGGAAAAAGAAACGCATAACGGGTATTTCCGCTATATATTGTATGTTCAGTATGCTACTGCTAATCAAATGATACAGGGCGACATTAGGCCTGTCCTTTCGGAAAGAAGGTTTAAACAGCACCGAACACACCAATGGTTACTCCTTTAAAGTTTCATTATCGACAAAACGCGCATTTGGCTCAAGCAGGTGAGCAAACTTAGGATTTAAACGTTGCAATCGCTTAACATTAAACACAATACTGGAATGGCTTAACTTTTTCAAGCGAATCTCAACATTTATGAATTTCGTGTAACAAAGTATACTTTGAATAAAATGTCTGCTACATGACAGAGTTGTCCTTTCTGTAATTAGTTGAAGCCCCTTTTTGTACACAACACGTTGAGATATATCTGGAATAGGGTGTATCTAATAGTGTAGTATAGGCAATCTTTTGATTATGCGTTTCTTTTTCCTTTCAGTATATTTTGCTTCTGATAAAGCAGCGTCTGCTTAATTTTGTTTCAGTTAGCAAAAAGCATAATAAACAAAGCATTCTGTGTATTGTAAACGAAATGTGAAGTATAGTACTATGTTATACACTTTAATACATTATCCTTTATTTGTTGTGTGACTGACACTACACTTTTTCTTAAAAAAAGCTTTGATAAATAATCAAACGATTAATAATCTCTAATTATGAGAACACGGACGAACAGTTCATGAAAACATACGCTGTAATGATACAGAGTAGGATAAAAAAAGTTTAAATGTTTAATAACAACACATATATCTTATGAAATTTAGCATGATTGACGGCTGCCTGGAAATTGTATATACATTAAACACACTTTTAAATGAACTTGAACTTATTGTTTTATCCTAGAGGTATACCAAATACATGACCATAGTTATTGCGGTAATTTGAGATTCGAGCGAATTAGACATGATGCATGAAAATAAATAAATTTAGAGTTTTCACATAAACTCTAGAAAAGAAGAGAAAAAAAACGGACGGAAAAGAAGTAGAAAATACGGAACAGTATTTATCATTATAATTTAGGGTACCAGTGTTTGTTTCCAAAGTTTGCGTCAACGTCGTAATTAGTCGTACACATATTATATTTACGACGCGACGTCGACAGAGACGCCTTCTTCGTAAGGGTATTATGGTTAATAAAACAAGAATACTGAAAAAAATATTCCGATGACTAGCAAATTTTATTTTATATTCGGATAGGAAATTAAATTCTCTAAAACATATTAAAATTGTGAAGTTTTTTATAAAGCCGTTTAAAAGATAAAAGGCTTTAACTTTGTTTTTTCTTAAAATTTCACGGTAACAAATCGGTGAAAGGAAAAGTAAATTATATAAATAATATTTTATGCCTTATTGTAAATGATTAATTTATATATCAGTTGAAAGGTCTTATCAAGACGAACAGTTCGATATAAAAAGTAATTACATGTGACTAGCCTAACACTCTAAAAATGTCAAAAACGTTGAAAACTGGGTACCACGGGACTTCTATGAAAAACGTCAAACATAGCCATATTTAAGACGTTATGATTAACACTGTGGTATACCGTACCCTGGATATTGCTATGTACACTGAGTATTGGTGAGTATTATCATTGGATTTCGCGACGCCGGAGATCGAACGAGGGTAAGTTCAGTTTCAATTTTTAGTGTTTTTGAGTTTGTTTGATATAAATTTGATAAAAAATTAAATCATTTGATCATTTTCCTAGTCCCTGAAAACCCGAAAATGTTTCAATATTGCTTAAAAAGGTAATAAGAAGGCAAAACTCGGCTCTTTACTCACGCAATAAATAAACTAGTGTCTGTCATATTTGATTTTTTTGTTTTTATACTTCCGTAAACGAAAAACTTGAATCGAGCAAATTGTGATCCCTAAAACCAAGTAGCTTTAGTCCAAATTTCTGAAAAAATTATGAAAGTACAAAAAAGATATAGGAAAAAAAAGATACAATCAAGTGTACCGAGTATTGATTTAGTGTGTGCCGAGTATTGCATTCTAGCTCAACGTTAGTGTACCGAGTATTGTACAACATAATGAGTAAATTAGAATGGTAAAACGATACTTTTTGTCTGTTTCTTATATCTACTTATCGATTAAGTCATTTCATTTTGCTGAAAATATAGTTATATGATATGTATAAAAATACTTTAAAAAAGACGATATGACCCATAAAGAGAAACATGAGTTTCACTGATCAATTGGTAATTAAAATTGGCAAAGACTGATAGAAATTCTTTATTGTACATGGTAAAACATATATGCTAATAACCTCGGACCTAAGCGACTCATGCTTGGCTGCAGGTTTGTCACGGTTAATGGTAGATAACTTTATTCATCCAAAAGACAAAACATGTCTATGAGTTACAAAACAATTTAAATATGGCAAGCAAGCGATTGTATAAACATAATTTAAATATTTTCACAAACCAGTATAATTTGTATTATCAATTAATAAATAATACACTACTTTTACTTTTACATATCACACACGCGAGTATACAGACAATGTGTCCCCTTTCCAAATACTGATGCATTAAAGCGATCAGTAAACAGCTTGTCCCTCACTCCCTCACTCTCTACCACCCTTACTCACTTACCCACTCACTCACTCACGATTTTTGATAAATAAATAAATAATTCGGTGTGATTCTTAACTATTAGTTGCATAGATCTCATTTCTTAATCTGAACGACTTATAAATATATTGTCCTAAACATCGATGTACCTTCGTACTGTTTGACGTCATGAGATCTATTAACTTCAACATGTTTGGGTGTTTCCAAAAATATTTCTTTAAGTATTGTTTTCTAAGGCTATAGTAAAGAGGGCATTCAAACAAAAAATGGAATTCATCTTCAAGAATATTGCAATGTTGGCACTTTCTTTCTTTCTTGCAAAGGCGTTTTTCTCGGTTTTTTAAACCTCCCTGCTTCTATCGCCAGTCTATGGGAAGAGAGTCTTAATTTCGACAGTGCAACTCTAAACTTTTTTATTGTAATAGTACTTAAGTAGCACTGAAAACCAAACTTTGCAAATAAAATATAAAATCTTGCTTTAGGAGACTGATAATCTTGAATTCCAGTTTTGAATAAAATGATCGTGCAGTCTTTGTTTAAAAAGTGATAAAAAAGCCTTAACATTTCCAACACCTTGATTTACCCAGACTTCAAAGAATCCTAAGTTTGATAATAACGTTCGAACAAGAGATGCCCAGTTTTTTGCATTAGGGTGTGTCTCGATGTCTCTAAATAACTGGTTATACGCACATTTAATATACTTTGTATTTTGGCTATATATTATTTTAAACCAAAATTTCATAACACGAAGCAATCTATTGTTTTGAAGAGGAAGACGCCCCAATTCACCATAGATTAAATCTGTCTGAGTACTCTGTTTAACATTAAGTAATCTCTTGCAAAACTGTATATGAACTTTCTCTATATTGTCTGCTTTACAAAATCCCCATACTTCACAGCCATAATTCAGAATAGGGGAGACCAACTTATCAAACAAATCCAAATAATGTTTTACTGATATATCTTTAAACTTATATAGATATTTATTTAGTTTGAAAATAGCTTTCTGTGCTTGACCGGACAATGTTTGCTGTGCATCTGCAAATGAACCTCCAGTAGTAAAAGATATTCCTAAATAGACAAAACGACTAACAATCTCAAGCACCTCGTCATTATAGTAAAAAATCAAATTTTGGGGCGATAATACCACCTTTTCGAAATACCAGTACTTTTGTTTTCGCTACATTTACCTTTAGTTTCCATCTGATACAATAATCATGAAGAGTATTTAAACCACTTTGCAAGCCCTCTGCAGATTTAGCGAAAATAATTAGATCATCAGCATACATTAACAAGCATATTTTGATCATTTCTAAATTCAACCATTCTATGCCTTTTGAAACTAATTCTTCCTCTAGATCATTTATATATATACAAAACAAAAAAGGAGATAGACATTCGCCTTGTCGCACTCCCATATGACAGGTAAATTCATCACTCAAACAATTATCATGTTTAACTTTTGACTTAACATTTGCATACATTGATTTGATAATGTCCATAATCTTTCCTCTAACACCAATTTTGATGAGTTTATACCATATATTTTCTCTAACAACGTAGTCAAATGCCTTAGTAAAATCTATAAAAGAACAATACAATTTTTTCCCTTCATTTATAAAGTGATTGATGAGACTATGCAAAACAAAACAATTGTCAACAGTACCCATTTTTCTGCGGAAACCTGCTTGAGCCTCAACATAAACATGATATGTTTCGACCCACGTGGACAATCTATTGTTTAAAATTCGTGTAAATAGTTTACCCAGTGCACTGAGTAAAGTAATTCCTCGATAGTTTTCAACGTTATCGAGGCTACCTGTTTTATGTAAAGGTATAATATATCCATCGGACTAACACTCTGGAAAATAACCAACATCCAAAATTACATTAAACAGCTTGTGTAAATACGTACTTAAGTTATTATTACCATATTTGAACAGTTTATTTATATAAAAATCTGGTCCTCCGCTTTTTCCGTTTTTACGTTGTTTTTAATGTCAAGTCACTTATTTCAGTTATATGGCTTTCATCGGACAAACATTTACAACACTTAGTGATCCGCCGTAGTGTGATGGTAGCATGCTCGCCTTAGATCAAAAATATTATTTAAACCAGCGTAAAATAACCAATTGGACAAATAGAATATTCACAATATGACCACCTATACAAAATCAATATATTTATTAAGATTTGTCTCAAAAATGAATCAAACCCTTAATACACAATGTTTCTTGAAACCCCCGGTAGTTTGAAAAGACCCACCCCAGGACAATAAACACACGCCCTTTTAGACATAACAAAATGTTTGGTATGTGGACGATTTCTGGATACAATGAAACCCTCTAGATAAGATCCGCTCAACAACCAATGGACGAGTTTTTTTTTTACAAATAACCACTGCTTCAATACCACACTCAAAACAAACAAAATTTCTCCATTTGATAACGATTTTGTGGATATTCTGTAATAGCCACGTAGGTCACACAACTTCGAAATGCTTCCTTTGCATATACACTGTCAATAAGTATACACAATAATTTATATTTAACATTGAATGTGGTATATACTCTGTAGGTACTCCTTGCATTTACTCAATATTAATGGCCAATACTCGGTACACTTGAAAGCAATACTCGTGACACCGGCGAGCAACACCAAAACAATACTCGGTACACCGACATGCATATTTATTATATAAATGCACTGTCATCTGTGATTCCTTTGTTGATTAAACATTTTCAACATAAACTCTGATGCCGGGATCACAATTTGCTCGATTCAAGTTTTTCGTTTACGGAAGAATATAAACAAAAAAATCAAATTTGACAGACCCTAGTTTATTTATTGCGTGAGTAAAGAGCCGATGTTTTGCCTTCTTATTACCTTTTTAAGCAATATCGAAACATTTTCGGGTTTTCAGGGACTAGGAAAATGATCAAATGATTTAATTTTTTATCAAATTTATATCAAACAAACTCAAAAACACTAAAAATTGAAACTGAACTTACCCTCGTTCGATCTCCGGCGTCGCGAAATCCAATGATAATACTCACCAATACTCAGTGTACATAGCAATATCCAGGGTACGGTATACCACAGTGATTAAAAACATGTTTAAATAACGGCAAAACAAAATTCAGATTCAAATCGCAAATACTTTCAAATTTACAAATATATATAGTTCAAATGCGTAGCCTTAAATTTTCGAATAGGTCAATTCCCCCTTAATGTAAGCCAGTGTGTTAATAATACAGTATAACATACTATTTTAGTATCATATAACTTGCAGTGTTGAAGTGGTCATGACATAAACATCGTAATAAATATGCAAATGAAGTCCGAATCATCGCTCCGTTTTTCCCGTTTATCTCGGTGTGCTACCGGAATTGCCCGGTTGATTTTCTTAACTATTAAACTTACCGGATTACAGTAACTATTAAACATGCCGAATTACGGTAACTATTAAACATACCGAATTACAGAAATACGGGTAGTTCTGTTGTTCGGTGTCGTAAGGAGAACCCGAAGCAACATGCGACATTATCAAACTAAACATGTGACGTCATCAAAATCTTTTTGGAGTTATGGGATAAAAAGAATCCCGCATTCGTGCCTCTTTAATATGGAACGGGTTAAATTCGTTGAATAAAATTGCACAACCTCGCGTCAGAGATTTTATGCAACTCGTATACACTATTAAACAGTCATTTTTTGACAGATTCTCGTTTATTATCTGTTTACTACGAAAAGTGTAATCTGGTTACATCTTAAATTAGTTGGTAACCGTACACAAGTGAATGTCATTAGTACACAAACAAGTAAATATATGAACTATGCTATATCAATTTTACAAAAGAATATGCTTTTTTTAAATACATTTCCTCTTATTTTTTAAAAAGGACCCTACTGTTTGTGAATCCCTAAAATAATTTGTAGGGGTCAATAAGTTGTTAGATACTTAATACTGCCGATTTCTGTAATACTGAATTCTGCAATAATTAAACAATACTGTATTTCGTCAGTAGGTCCTTAATTTCTTTTATCACTCTATGTGTAATAATACATACATAAATAAGTGTTGGTCTTTTGTGGGGTGTGTGGGGAGGTGGGGGTGTAAAAGAGAATGGAAAAAAATTAAGCCTGCAGATTTTCGGAATAATTCAATAACCACATATATTAGTTTCCGTTGTTTTTAATGTTTTTGTTTAAATAAACTATAGAGGGAGAAATAGGATATGATCCATATTGGGGTGGTCTTACGAGTAACAGGACAAGTGTGGTCTGTACATGTATGGGTGTGTATACAGTACTGGTTATACTCAGGAAAAGTGGGTGGTCTGCCTCCACCACAAATATATCGACCGTAATATATAACCTTAAATGTGTTGAAAATGACGTAAAACACTATACAAAAAGAACAACAACACTATATTTTGTAAATAATATGTAAGTGTGTGTTCTTACCTATAACATGACAGATAAGGCCTGAATCTATATGTGAGTGTGTAATTTGAAGCCCACTGTCTCTAGCTTCTTTACAATGGTACTTACATATTTATAACAGGATAACAGGTATGTCCTGTATCTGCATGAGTGTGGGCTACCTGAAGCCTTCTGACTCTATGATCGTCTGTACAATACGTGACACACATTTACGTGTAACATGGCAGGTATAGCCTTTATGTGTAAGATCGTGAGTAGCTTGAAGCCTTCTGACACTGCGTGGATGTATACTTGTCACATATTCATCTGTATAAGTTTTGATATCACTGTATCAATGTTCGGTACAGTATATGGCTTGGACTGTATCTTTATGAGTGTAGGCTTCTTGAAGGAGTCAGAAGCTAGGTTCTATAATGTACGTGTATACTAATTTGTACTTACTTATAACATAACAGTAAGTTACATGTATGGACTGCATCGGTATGAGTATTGGCTACTTGAAGCCTTCCGATTCTATGTTCCATACAATAGGTGGGTGTGACCTTACATGTAATCCGACAGGTATGGCCTGTACCTGTATGAGTGTGGGTAACTTGAAGCACACTGCCTCTTATGTTCTGTCCAATATATGTTTGTGGTCTTACAAGCAACATGACAAGTATGGGCTGTATCTGTATGAGTGAGTAACTTGAAGCCCGCGGTCTCTATGTTATCCTGTACAGGACATAGGCATATACAGTACATGTGTATATACCTTCGTGTAAAAGACTGGTATGGCCAGTATTTGTATGAGTGTTGTTACTCGAAGCCCGCTTCCTCTACGTTCTGTACAATACGTGGGTCTGGGCAACATGAAGCCGTTTGCGTCCATTTTCCGTATAATACACGGGTATTCTAACGTGTTAACATGACAGGTATGGTCTGTATTTGTATGGTAGTGAGCTACTTGTGGGTATGTTTAGCCTGCATTTGTACGAGTGTGGGCTAACTGAAGCTTTCTGACTCTATGGTCCATACAGTACGTTGGTGTGGCCTTATATTTAGCTAACATGTATGGCCTGTATCTTTATGAGTGTGTGTAACTTGAAGCCCACTGTCTCTACCTTCTGTCCAATATGTGGTTGTGGTCTTTCATAAGAAACTGAAGGAATATCTTATAAAATATATGCTTATTGAATTATTCCAGAATTCAGAAGTTTAGTTCTTTTTCCAATTTGTTGACTTCATGTATCACACATTATATGTTAACATTCGCTACTTCATATGATTATTATTCCATGAAATAAAAAAAGAAAATACTGAAAAAAACTTATAAGCTGCGTATTTTATTGAATTATTCCAGAAATCATCAGTTTCAATTATCATTTCCAACATTTATGTATGATCCATATGGGCATATTTTGTACGGAGATTGGCGGGTGGATGGGTGGTGCGTGGGTGCCATATAATATATTATAGAGGAGCTTAAATCTAAGCCAAAGATAAAATAGAACATGTCAGTGTACATTTTCTTTGCAAGAATCTTGTAAATTGTTTGTACTGTATATGTATAGTGTGTAGGCTATAAACGGTGTACTGAATGTTTAATGAATAAAAGAGTATGAAAGTGGACCTTTGGAAACAGCCGAACACGATAAATACGAAATATTGCAGTCTCGGTTTCATTGAGACTGTTCATGAACGGTAGTGAAATATGCTTGCTACCGTTCACGTCCCCTAGCCCCGGCTTGAGCAGCTCAATATTCATAAAATCAATAGTACAGAATTTTAACCATCCCGAAGAGGGCACGCATATGGCGGTGGACATGCCATTATTCCATGGCCAGCAGCGTATCGTCCCAATATCTAATAAAATTCTATGCCCCGAAGAGCCAAATAAACAAAATGGAATTAAGTTGGTAGCAGCGGTTATGAAGCCTGCGCATCACAAAAAGCAGACAACATATCCTAAAGCTATTTGTTGTGTAAATTTTCTTTTGGGTTAAGCCATTATTAAGAATATCTCTGTCTTAATTAAGCATTTAGATGGCGGCAATTTTGAAATGTGCTAAATATAGCAACATAACGACCTGTCACCATGGGACCCTTTTCTATTTGCAAGTTATACTATAAACTACTATCACAGAAAGTTTGGTCCTTGTGTACAACCGTTCTTATCGGTCCTTAGCCATTGTTGAAAGCGACGTAATTTCCCACTCAAACAGGTAAGTACATTTGTGTCACACTGTTGAGTTATTCGGTCACAGGTTAATTGCGCGAGTAATGAATGTGTCATTTTTATGCGAGGTTAATTGTTTGTATATATCTTTCATAAACAAAAATCTGGTATTGCTGTTACATTTTAGTTTTGATGTTAAAGGCTGTTAACAACTTTTGATGATGATGAAACTTTTGGCGAGCATTTCAAAAGGGGATTATGGTTGCGAAGATTCCGGTCCAGTAGGAGCCTACATCCTTCGTCCAAATAATTTTACTGCAGAACAGCCGCAGTAGAGTAAGTAGAAGTCCAACGTAGATAATCTGTAGATGATTACATTCTCGAAGAAGATTAATTGTTGAAATTGTAGATGTTGGCCAATCGGGTTGCCTGCAGAATTGTGACTAGGTCAATCCGCTCGAAATCGTCTCAGCCAATCAGGAAACAGATGATTAGAAGTTGCCAGTAGGTCAATCCCATTGCTCGTGGAATTCGTGTAGGTGGATTTACGCGCGGTAATGATTCCTCCGATTCCTCCGATGCACACACTGATCATGCAGCTTCCATGATCAGTGGGTGTTCCGCAGGGTTATTCCAACGTCGATGGTCGATGGAGAGTCGTTGTAATCCATCGTAGTTTGCCTCTTGCCATGTGCTGGAACTTGCAGTGACAAGGGTGAGATCTGGTCCAACGTCGAAGATGCAGTAGAAGTTTAAACGTCCCTCTTTATGACCACTTTAAAAAAGGTTAAAAGCATTGGAGGTAAATAATGTCTCGACCTCCTCGTGGGTTTATGTGGATTGATTCCAGACAGCGGCGCGCCTTGTGGGTCACATGGTTTCTGACGTCCTGCCTGTTCGGTGGTCTGAACTGGAATGAATAGCTTTTCAAAAAGAATATTGTTCAGTAATTAAATTTTTAATTCACCATACATTTGAAAAGAAACTGAGCTTAAAATGCACACATTTAACATAGGCTAGCACATATCATTGTAAAGACTGATTTCCATGCTAATAAGGGGTCATTATTAAGCTCATTCGTTGTATTATGTTTAGACTCTTTAATTTTTTGATACTGCGACAAACTCCTAGACCTCCCGATACGCCTGGTATTCCCATTTAAACTTCATCGCAAGCGAAATACAGCCACAAGTACCATGAGGGCAAGTTGAAAATAGAGAATATGCACGACGTGTGCCTCAGCACTTATGGTTTCTATTGCTCCTGCTTATGACATAAGTTTTATAAAACTTAAGACCCTCGCAATAACTTACGTGCTAAATAACTGACAGATTTGGCAGTTATCGCCAAAGTGCACACAGCGACCTTTTGTAAAAACCAGAGCTACGGTACAAAACATGAGGGTATGCTTCCCCCCACCCCCCTCCCCACTCCCCCCCCCCCACCCCCTGGCATCTGGAGTACTGGCTTTTTTTGGGCATGGCATCTGGAATACTCCCTAACAGAGGGTTGGCATCTGGAATACTATTTGAATCATGCGAGGGCCCGCAGAGCCCGAGCTCTCTAGGGGTGTCCGGGGGCATGCCCCCCCACCGAAACTTTTGAAACCTAGATGCTCTGAAATGGCATTTCCAGCAATCTGAGACATAAATTAGCATTTTTTTAATTTTTTGGATTGAAAAAAATATTTTTTGAGAAAAATACGGCGTACGCGTTTGAAAAACTGCGATGTCGGCGTACGGCGTACCACAACCCGGCGTACGGAATACTGGCTAATATAGGTCGGAATCCGGCGTACGAAAAGGGGGTCGGTACCCTCAAACATGTATAGCTTTTTCATTCGATATAATTGCATTCAGTGTGGTTTGTAAGATAATAGAATCTGTACAAGATGTGTTATTATTGCAAAGAAAAAAACACAAGTGTTGGTGTTTCCGATGTCCACAATGTAGTGTGTGGTAATTTCCCCCTACAATTCAGGTCTATTTCGAGGTTGCTGGCTCAGTGTAGATGTGTTATCGGGACGTCCCGTAAAACTTCATTTATCTAATTATAGAATAAGAAACCTATCATGACCTTGAAACAGTTAATGTCAAACATAACTGTTTTGATCTAGAACAATACATCATCATCGATCAGGAAATGATTTCCTCATAAACGAGGGACAATCAATAAGTTCCGGTATGAATGTCATGCGTGTTCCCTGTTCAAATTTGAAATATCAAAGATCTATTGTATGTCAAAACAAAACTATAAAACGATGTTTTCCTAATATTTTTAATTTTCGTTTGAAATCTCTGTTTTTGTTATTTATTGTTTTTATTGCTGCTAGTAATATTTTAGTTTTATATCAGCTTTAAAATGTACAACTATAACAATTATTATAAAGTATGGCAGACACATCTGAACACTTAAACGTATTAATTCTAACCCGCTACATATATATAGAATGGACCGTTCTTTCTTTGAATGAAGACCATTCCATGTATGTGACAAAGGGGTGTTTTGGGGAAAGTGACTGATCAGCAACCAAACATTGTAAATTCTGTATACTTACAGGAGCTTAGTGTACATTACGTACAAGAGCTTAGTGTACATTGCGTATAGGAGCTTAGTGTGCATTACGTAAGGAGCTTAGTGTACATTACGTACAGGAGCTTAGTGTACATTACGTACATGAGCTTAGTGTACATTACGTACAGGAGCTTAGTGTGCATTACGTAAGGAGCTTAGTGTACATTACGTACAGGAGCTTAGTGTACATTACGTACAGGAGCTTAGTGTACATTACGTACAGGAGCTTAGTGTGTATTACGTACAGAAGCTTAGTGTGCATTACATACAGGAGCTTAGTGTACATTACGTACAGGTGCTTAGTGTACATTACGTACAGGAGCTTAGTGTACATTACGTACAGGAGCTTAGTGTGCATTACGTAAGGAGCTTAGTGTACATTACGTACAGGAGCTTAGTGTACATTACGTACATGAGCTTAGTGTGCATTACGTACAGGAGCTTAGTGTGTATTACGTACAGAAGCTTAGTGTGCATTACATACAGGAGCTTAGTGTGCATTACGTACAGGAGTTTAGTGTGCATTACGTACAAGAGCTTAGTGTGCATTACGTACAGGAGCTTAGTGTGCATTACGTAAGGAGCTTAGTGTACATTACGTACATGAGCTTAGTGTGCATTACGTACAGGAGCTTGGTGTACATTACATACAGGAGCTTAGTGTATATTACGTACAGGAGCTTAGTGTGCATTACGTACAGGAGCTTAGTGTACATAAGGTACAGGAGCTTAGTGTACATTACGTACATGAGCTTAGAGTACATTACGTACAGGAGCTTATTGAGTGTCCCTTGTTATGTATTTAGCAAATGCGGGCAGTTATGATAAGACATACACGGCCAATTAAATGGTAAAAGTCAATACCATCAGATGTCAAATACATCATGTGTACGCTTCGATGAGGCATGTGGTCATCTAAACATGACTTGGCTGTTTACAACACAAAGCTGATAAAACATGACCCCCATTTAAATTAGGCATATGCCCGTTTTGTACTGCAAAGAAACTGATACTTAGTCATCAACCTGTCAGTACAATTATCGGTGTTTAATTAACGACATTCACAATGTCATTTATTGACAGTAAACATGCGGCAACAATGTGTAAATAAGGTCATGTTGTTGTTTTTGTCCAGTAGTTCGGTATAAAAGAATGTTCCTCGTGCCAAGTTTTTCAAATATTCGCAAGTGAAGGAGATCGACAAGTCGACTAATAACTATTGATAACTGCGTCGCCTTAGGCTCTGGACTAAAATAAACTATTAATTGTCATATAATAAGGTAAGATCAAATATTAGTAACGATATTTACATTTTCCAATTGATTACTTTTCATTCTCTAGTTGACCATTCTAAATCATGTAGTTGTCCAGTCTAAATAATCTGATTGACCAGTATACGATATCTAGTTTTGAAAGTCTGATTTATAGATTGACAGTATACATTATCAAGTTGTCCAGTCTACATTCTGTAGTTGATCAGTTTTCATTCACTGGTCGACAGTCTACCATCTCGGGCTGACATGTATCGCATTCTCTGGTTGTGCAGTCTACTTGTTCTAGTTGTCCAGTCTTCATTCTCTTGTTGTCCAGTCTTCATTCTCTTGTTGTCCAGTCTTCATTCTCTTGTTGTCCAGTCCACATTCTCTAGTCGACCAGTCCACATTCTCCGGTTGTCCAGTCTGAATTCTCTGATTGACCTGTCTTCATATTCTCTGGTTGTCTATTCCACATTCTATGGTTGTCCTGACTACATTCTTCTGGTTGACCTGTCTTCATTCTGTGGTTGAAGAGTCTACATTCTCTGGTTGTCCGGTCAACATTCTCTAGTTTTCCGGTCTACATTCTCTGATTGTCAAGTCGTCATTCTCCGGGTGTCCAGTCTACATTCTCAGGTTCTCCAGTCTTCATTTTCTGTATGACCAGTCCTCATTCTCCGGGTGTCCAGTGTACATTCTCAGGTTCTCCAGTCTTCATTTTCTGTATGACCAGTCCTCATTCTCCAGTTGTCCAGTTTTTATAATCTAGTTGTCAAGTTATCATTCGCTTGTTGTCAGTCTACATTCTCGGGTTGACCCATCAAAGTCTTAAAAAATGGTATATGTTGCTCCGACTCACATGTCTATTAGTTCTTCTTTGTCTAGCATGACTTGGCAATTTCCTGCTTCTTCTCTGCTATGTATACCATATTTGAGAACAACAAACGAAACTGGTATTTAAGGATATTATGATTGTTAAGCCAACAATAATGGTAGAGCGTCGATCGAAGGGTCATGGGTTCGATCCCCGCCGTGACCATATGTGTTGAGTACCTGAGAAAGACACTTTTATCTGCATTTGCTTAGTACTGGTTCTACACAGGAAGACATCGAGAGTGATTCCAAATGATTCAGAGATTGTTTGCTCCAATACATGTAAAAAATAATTTGTTTGTTTGTATGTTGTTTTACGTCATTTTCAACACATGTAAGGTTATATATTTTTGTGGTGGAGGCAGACCACCCACTTTTCCTGGGTAGAACCAGTACTGTACACCTCCCGAAATCCGTAAAAATCGACACTTCCTCACTTACAAGTCGAGCTTACAGTGGGATTCAAACCCAAAGCGGTGAGAGGCAAAGTTAAAAAAACAACATTTAAACTAAATCAACAATGTTTATACTACATCACTATTTAACTGCTTAGCCAAGTGTTTTTTTGTAATGTATTGCATTGGAAAAGGTCCTTACTAATGTTGTTAGAATTTGTAACACAACCCGTTAGCATAATATATGGCAAGATACTGTGTTTAAATCAAATAAAGCAATGACCTAAAATACTAGTGACAGTGTATGTTTTGTCAACATCGAGTATACGTCGTGAAAGTACCTTTAAACTTACGTCGTTAAAACGACGCATATTATTCGGCAGAGAAAGAATTGAAAGAAATAATCGTGTATATCAGCTTTGCAACTCAAATGAGGTAGAAGACGAGTATCATTTTGTTTTATATGTTCCTTGTATTCAGATTTAAAAACATTGTATTTAAAGCGTTTCTATAGACATAGACCTAGTACGTATATATTTACGCTTCTCCTACAAAGTAATAACAAATCCGAAATACTCATGCTAAGTAAATTTATCAATAAAGCAGTTTTGCTTCGTATACATTGTTTAAACAATAATAATACTTAATGGTGTGTGGCACCGCTAAATACCACAACTCCGCTTAAGACCACAACTCTGCTAAAGTCAACATAAATGTCCGCTAAAATCCACAACTCCGCTATAGTCCACACAGATATCCGCTGAAGTCCACAAAAAATATAAAATGACCACAGACGTTTTCGCTAAAGTTCACAACACTAATTTCAGCGAAAAACACAATTTTGAATTAATTGTTTTCTCATTTGTGAGAGATGTTTCAGCATTTTTTCATTAATGTATGCAAAACATATTTGTACCATATGTAGTTTACATGTATAAATGATCTATAAGTTTTGTAAATATGCAATATTTGGCAGGAAGAAGCATTAGTGTTGTGGACTTTGACGAAAACGTTTGTGATCTTTAGCGACAATATGTTTTGTGGACTTTAGCGGAACAGTTTATGGACGTTGGCGTTCGTTTTTTTTGTTTGTGTGGGGACTATAGCGGAGTTTTGGACTTTAGCGGATATTTATGTGGACTTTAGTGGAGTTGTGGTCTTTAGCGGAGTTGTGGACTTTAGCGGAGTTGTGGGCTTTAGCGGAGTTGTGGTCTTTAGCGGAGTTGTGGACTTTAGTGGAGTTGTGGTCTTTAGCGGAGTTGTGGACTTTAGCGGAGTTGTGGGCTTTAGCGGAGTTGTGGTCTTTAGCGGAGTTGTGGACTTTAGCGGAGTTGTGGTCTTTAGCGGAGTTGTGGTCTTTAGTGGAGTTGTGGTCTTTAGCGGAGTTGTGGTCTTTAGTGGAGTTGTGGTCTTTAGCGGAGTTGTGGTCTTTAGCGGAGTTGTGGACTTTAGCGGAGTTGTGGTCTTTAGCGGAGTTGTGGTCTTTAGTGGAGTTGTGGTCTTTAGCGGAGTTGTGGTCTTTAGCGGAGTTGTGGACTTTAGCGGAGTTGTGGTCTTTAGCGGAGTTGTGGTTTTTAGCGGAGTTAGTGGAGTTGTGGTCTTTAGCGAAGTTGTGGTCTTTAGCGGAGTTGTGGTCTTTAGCGGAGTTGTGGTCTTTAGCGGAGTTGTGGTCTTTAGCGGAGTTGTGGTCTTTAGCGGAGTTGTGGTCTTTAGCGGAGTTGTGGTCTTTAGTGGAGTTGTGGTCTTTAGCGGAGTTGTGGTCTTTAGCGGAGTTGTGGACTTTAGCGGAGTTGTGGTCTTTAGCGGAGTTGTGGTCTTTAGCGGAGTTGTGGTCTTTAGTGGAGTTGTGGTCTTTAGCGATGCCACAATGGTGATCCAACTTATTTTTTAAGCAATTTCGATTGTAATTCCCTACGTTATATTGTGATTAGTTTCAGTTTCACTAAGACTAAAATGAAATTGTTAATACGAGTTCATCCAATGTTTATTATATGTTACAAAGCTGTATTTATGTATTGCAATTTCTTTTGAATTTATTGTCATACACAATAATTATGCACGTCTATATTGAATTTATATATATGCTTTTGTGTATCACGAAAACATGTAAACTTGAAGTGGATAAAGAATATGTTCTCTTCTGTTTTGTTGTGTTCTGTTCATATACCCTTACGACCACCGCATCAATGTAAATTAATACTTAAATTTTATTAATGTAGGTGTTATAATTAATTCGTATTTATATTTGTTAGTGTTTCACGATGGGAAAGTATCTGGTTACGTTGACACTATGTGTGCTGATGTGTTCCTTGCTGGTACAGAGCCACCATGTTTACCAGGAGGTGCCGCAACAATACTACATTCCAGCCCCAACCTACCGCTACCGAACCATCTACCCACGGAGGCCTGTGTATGTCATTGATTCGGGTGACAGCATTGATGGAGTCGACTATAACTCGTGATCTGGTATGTATATAGACTTTAAAGGGACATATGGCAATCTTGAGTTTTATTAAAATGTGCTCCTCAATTTAGTTATCCTGCGTCATTTTGACTTTAAAACTGCTTTCATATGATTAAATTAAAAATTGAGATTTCAATTTTCTTCACTATTTCACCAAATTTTTAAACATATTATTGATGCACTATTATAAAAAGTTAGTAATATGTAAAAATAATTTGCTTTGAACTATTCCAACGATTACTATTAATGATTGAACAAATGCAAGTGAAGAGAAAAACTAACTTTAACTGTGAGACTGTTACACAACCACATGATACACTATGTTGACTACACATACTAAATGTACTGTAAAAGTACTGTTCATAACTTTCACATCCTGTCATCAGTAACAAATGTCCGAGATGGTGAGATATTCAGTAAGTGAAAATAAAGGGTTTACTCAGACTTTATCCTCAATTTCTATATGAAAAATCTAAATATTAGGGAATAATTAAAATTAAATGTATCCATATTCAATTTGGTGTTTTGAAATCAGACAGCACCAAAAGAATATACATAGATGTGCACAAATAAGCGTTTAATATAATTATCACTACAAATTAGTTTTATAAAGGGCTAAAACCAGTTGATCATCAGCAATATTTTGATGATGTCATGAATGTTATGAATAAATAGAAATAGAGGGTCGTACATGAGTGAACTTAATATACTAAAATACTGTAGCATATATCGTTTAATTCCACGAATGTATTAAAGTATTCAATTCGATAATACATAGTCCCGAATGCAAGGTGTAATACACAAAACCATAATAACCAACACTGCATTGTGCACAGCCTTTCTATGTAGGCGGCCATTTTAACCACAGGAAATTGCATCGTTTGATTATTACCTTCTGTTATTATAATTGTCTTATAAAGGACAGGAACGGGAAATGTTGGTGTTCTTTTTGAGGTCAAGCAGACGTTCAAAACAATCTCAATACACGCACACCATATACTATCGTGCGCAGAAATGATGTGCAGAAATGAATGTCCTATCCAAAAATATTTTTCTTCCTGTGATCCCTTATCAACCCACGGAGATGTCAAAGTCAGAAATTACAAAAGTGTAATTTAAATCTACTCGTCAATCCATCTCGATTGCGACCAAGTATGCAATTAATTTACCGTCCGGTTAGATTGAAGGTTTAATTAAAATTGTAAAATTTTGATTGAAGGTTTAATTAAAATTGTAAAATTTGAGAAATATTATTATGTTAAAACACGTTAAATAGTACTTTCATTTTGTTACAAGGGAATAAGGTGTAATTTCATTTATTTTTATTCTTTCACAGCCGCAGTCACACTCCCCACACATGTTGCCAGCTACAAATGATGATAGTATGACTCGTGATTATTTAATTATGTCTTGTGTTAAAATCGTGTTAATTTGTAAATCCTTAATTACTCATATTTTCATCATTACTTTGTCTTTTTGTTAGATTTGTAATAAAAATTTGAATGAAGAAAAATAATTTAATAAAAGTGCGTTTGCAATGTGCTTTTCCTTCAAAAGTGTCGCCTTTTCTATTGTGTTTGGTTTGACTGATTATTGATTATTATATCATTATGGTTATATCAGTATTACTTGTTCTAATGGTTGAAGATTGGCAGAGTAAAAAAGATATGCATCACATTACATGCCCAAGCCAAAGGAAGTCAAAGTCGGTTATCAGATAAATGAGAGTAATGACACTATGGCGGATTTTTTTACAGCATCTGAAAAAGCACGAAGTATCATAGTTTTTCATTGTAGCGTTGCCAAGGCGTAAAAGCACATTAATATTGAGCATATTAATATGCTGTTGGAATAACGCCTTGACAACGCAAAATCACAATTTTTTTTTTCGATTTTTAGCTGTGTTTTTTTTATTTAGATCAATATTGTATTTTATGCTAGTACACAAGTCTCTTTTTCCCAAAAAGTTAACATATGGCGATAAACAGTCGCATACGATTGTCTCAACTTCTTTCAGTTAAAACACATTTAACTTTAACATCTTTAAAATCTCTAGAAAGTAAAAATGAATAAATAATTGGGGATGGTAACATAGACAAGCACTCTCACACCAGACGCCTAACTGAAACTCTCACACCACACGCCTAACTGAAACTCTCACACCACACGCCTAACTAAAACTCTCACACCACACGCCCAACTGAAACTCTCACACCACACGCCTAACTAAAACGGTCACACCACACGCCTAACTGAAACTCTCACACCACACGCCTAACTGAACAGTTACTGTGAGTTATTTGATGCATGCATGTTAGCTATTGCAAGTAGCATACGGCACAATATTGTTAGTTCGTTAATTAGTGCAATACGGATGTTTAAAAATAAATCGTATGAACACATGACGGTTAAATATATATATTTTAAAAACATTGTTTGAGGGGAATCGGTTGCAGAATTGTCTATTTTGTTTTCACTTTGTAACTGGCCACTTTTTTCTGCTTAGCATATTGAATGTTCTGTTATACGGTACGCATGGTGAAGTTTTTTACATAGGCAGTTACTTTAGTGTCAGTGTAACATGAATATATAGTAACAATGTTAAATGACCTTTTTATTATATACCTATTTCTCTCGATGGATAAAATCACTAATTTCTGCTTCAGAAAGCATCTTCCACCAACTGTCAACTGTCAACACCAAACGACAACAATTACTTTCATTTAAACTGCTCTCACACTGTGGCGAATATGGTGGCGAATGGGCTTACGAATGCAATTCGCCACCAATTCGCAATGATCACAAGGTGATCGCCAGACATTCGTAGGTGTTTGTAAGCATTCGCGGTCGTTCATGGGGTGTTGAGAATATTAGGAACATGCTCCTAAAATTCGCCAGGAAAGCATATTCTCATTGCTTTCGCAACATTTTCGTAAGCAATCGCAAGCCATTCTTATTGATGGCAAGGCATTTGTAGTGATCGTAAGACATTTGTAGGGATTTTTCTAGCATTCGTCTTGACTTTTCCTTAAGAATACCATACGAATACGAGCAAAAAGTTGCG
Organism: Cyrtodaria siliqua; assembly: GCA_037043455.1. Lineage (NCBI taxonomy): Eukaryota > Metazoa > Mollusca > Bivalvia > Adapedonta > Hiatellidae > Cyrtodaria > Cyrtodaria siliqua. The sequence continues at coordinate 47,606 of JAWPHD010006384.1, forward strand.
AATGCTAGCGAATCCATTACGAATAAAGCGAATGGGTTACGTTTTTTTCGACATTTTCTTGAGAATGCATTGAGAATGCGTGCGAACGGCTTGCCAACACTTGCGAGTAATTGCAAATGCTTGAGAATGACATACAAACATTAAGATTGTCATGCAAATGATTTGCTAATTCCTAGCGATTTCAATGCGAATATTGCACATTCGCCACGGGTGGTGTCGCTAGGGTAGCCAAAATTGTATAAAATACCCAATCTTCCCTTGTCCTATATACATTTCTAGTTCTACCATGGCCGAGGCTGCGAGGCAAGTGGCAACACTGGCCGTGCTAGTTTCTCAACATGCTGTTGTTACACACCGTGCTGTTGTTGCTCTGCAGCAAGAAGAACAAGAAATAAGGCAGCAGCAGCAGCCCCAACGTAGAAAACGCAAACAAAGAAGGCAAATGTCATGTTGGGCGAGGGACCGGCTGTCACACGGAGAGAGGTTGCAGCACTCGCACTACTACAACCTGATGGAGAGTCCTCGGCAGAGAGACCCGGACAGGTTCAAGAACTTCACCAGATTGGAGCCGGCCTTGTTTGATGAGCTGTTGGACCGCATCAGGCACCGCATCACCAAGCACAACACCCGGTACCGTGATGCCATAGAACCTGGCCTAAAGTTAGCTGTGACGCTGCGCCATTTGGCAACTGGGAACTCATATGTTGAGCTGGGGTACAGCTTCCGTGTCGGAGACAACAGCATCAGCCTGTTTTTGCCAGAGGTGTGCAAAGCCATCATTGATGAGTTCCTTGATGAAGTTGTTCCGGCACCTACAACCAAAGATGAGTGGAAAGCTGTCGCTGAAGAGTTCCAGAGACGCTGGAATGTGCCCCACGCTTGCGGTGCCCTTGACGGCAAGCACGTTGCCATCAAGAACCCCCCTCATTCCGGATCAGGTTACTACAACTACAAGGGTTTCTTTTCCATCGTGCTGTTGGGATTGGTAGATGCCAATTACCGCTTCTTGTGGGATGATGTTGGTGGCGTTGGTTCTCAGTCTAATGCCCAGATCTACAACGCTTCGGAACTGGCAGAAGTCCTTCAGAGTGGAGAGATCAACCTGCTTGACGATGAGCCTCTTCCAAATGACGACAGACCACATCCATACTTCATGCTGAGTGATGACGCATTCGCTGCTGAGAGTGCCGCGACATGGCATCCTCCTTGTCAGACTCCTCGCTGCCATCAGACTCATCGCTGTCACCAGACTCATCCCGGCCCCGCTTGAACTGCAAATACAAATTATAAATGGATGGATGGTTTTGGTGTTTAACCAACTGAGCTACCCGCGCGGGTATACATATAAAAGAAGGTCAAGTCCAAAAAGCAACCAAGAAGCCCAAGCAAATTTATAATTTTAATTTTTTTATATTTGAATTTAATATTTAAAAAAACCTGAAAAATTAGATATTAAATTATTTTTTTATACTCACTGACTTAAGGTTGTGTCGCCGCGGGGGGCTTGATGAAGGGCACAAGCCAGCACATCTTGGTCCACAGCCTCTTCTCGTTGGGGGTACCATGGATGAGGGGGATCCAGTTGGTACCAGACTTCCTGGTCTTGCATTTACTGGTGACGGTGCGGCAGGACTTGAACCACAGCGCAAGGGTAGCACCATCAAGACCATCACCCTTACTCACTGCCTGCTCCCCAAACAGCTGGATGCGCCGCTTGTAGTCAACATGGTTGGTGTCGTAGATGGCAGGAGTCTGTTCCAACCATTCGAACATGGTGTCTTGCTGGGCCTCAGTCAGCTTGGCACTGCGCCTGTCGGGCTTCTTGGCTGTAAACTTCTTGGCCTTTGAAGGAGGAGGTGCAGTCTGAGAGCGTGGAGGAGAAGTGGGGGAGCGAGAGGGGTCTGACTGACTGTCTGACATTTCGTCCCGCTCAGAGACCGCCTTCTCTGGCCTGGGCTTCCTGACAGACTTGGCAGACTTGTCCTTGACCTTCTTCTCACTGGACGTCTTGGTCTGGTTACTGCATGCCGCAACCTTCTTGGTCTGGTCATCACTGGATGCCGCGCCATGGGAAGCAGAGTCTTGGTGTTCAGGTGGATGGTCAGACTTGCCCCTGCCCCTGCCTCTGCCGCCACCGCCACTTCTGCCGCCCCTTGGCATGCTCAAGGATAAAAACTTTACTTTTTAACAAGCTTAAAACTTAAGAAGTTGACTCGTCGGAGGCTGGCGAATAAGTGACAAATACAAACATTGGCAATGGGTATATGCAATTAGCCAAGCATGCGTTGTGTAGTCGTTTCATTCGTAAGGCGTTCGCAAGCATTCGCAAGATTCGCAACGGCATTCGTAAGCATTCGTAACATTCGCAAAGGATTCGCAAGAAATTCGGCAAATTGATTGTTAAGTAATTGTAAGGTTCGTAAGAAATTCGCAAGGATTCGTAAGAATTTCGGAAGCATTCATAAGGCCTCACTTTTTTTCAGTATTTCTCCAGGCCAATCTTATCATTGTTGGTGAATTTGCCGCGAATTTCAAATTTTCATATTCGCAAGGATATTCGCCACAGTGTGAGAGCAGTATTACGAAAGTATGTATAGTGATACATTCGGAACATTTTACCGGTTTTCGGACTTTATCATTGATTTAACATGGGGCTCGCGTACTGTACAATACGGATTTAATATATCTTTTTTTTGTACGCGCGCGCGTCCAATACGGAAATATATTGTATGGTCACATGGTACAAATGTAGACCACTCATTGCACGAGAGAAATAGGTATATAATAATAATAAATATTGTAAAAAAGTTATTATGATCAAGGATCTTACGATGTTTGTAAATCATATCAACACAGAGGTCAGGTTGTGACAGTCCTTGTCGCAGAATAGTTTTTAAATTACGTTTATATTTTAAAAGTATAATATGGTTACGATAATACGATTTTACAAAGTTTATTTTATGTTTATGGTAACGGTAGCCATGATGGAGTAGGTTGTTGTTTATGGTAACGGTAGCCTTGATGGAGTAGGTTGTTGTTTATGGTAACGGTAGCCTTGATGGAGTAGGTTCTTAGATTTATACAAAGATTAGGAATATTAAAGTCCTCAACTCGATGACAAGCTCTAGAAAAACGAAGACGTCGGGAAACGTAGACTGTTCAGTATTTATAAGGAAAGTAGGTATAAAGGTCGAAGCTGCTCGAGGAACATCCCCATCTAAGTGGAGAAAACTAACAATTTCCAATTCATATCTCTTGTCATAGATCTTGCTAATTATTTCTCCATTTTCAATAGACATGCAAATTGAGAAAAGAATCAGAAATGTTAGCTTTATTAACTTAAAGTTCTATAGGATAGATAGTGTTAACCGTAGTAGAAAGGAAAGGGTTATCAATGGTCAATATGCCATACAGGTACCAAGAGGTGCCATTAAAGGCTTCAATTTCATTTGCCTGAGTATCTGGTGAAAGACTCAACTTAAATCTCTTTCTAAGCAATACATAAAACAAAACCGTAAAAGAGGTTCACAGTTCGTACCCACAGTTCGTACCCACAGGTATACCAACACTTTGTCTATAAACGGTAGTTGTATAACTGACGAAAATAGTATCTAATAGGAAAATAAGTGCTTATTTATGTTCACCTACACATTTTGATCACATGAGAGTATAATGTTTTGCATGTATAATGCGTAACAGGGAGCGCAACGATTTCCAACAAAGCTTCGCTAAACTAAAATATATTTATCTACTTCTGAATAAGACATCACCGTGTTGAAATTGCATTTAATGCATAGTCTACAATATCTTAAGACAATGAACGTTATAGGTTTAACATAAATGCCCATTACCTTTTCCTAGATATTTGAAATAAGGTACCATACACTCTTATTTTAGTGTATAAAGTTTATTAAAAGTATTGAATAACACTAGTTAATATTCCACTCATTTTGAGCAACTGACATGTTTTCACACGCCATCAGTATTAGACGGAGCGCTGTTGATGAATTACAGTAAGATGGCTAGTATGGTGGAATATTTCTGCCACGAGATAGCTAGATAATTATCATGATTATTTCGAGATAGTAGCATATATTTTTCGAGATAATAATTATTTTTCGCGAAAATCTTATAAAATTTGTAAGATAAAATTATCTCAAATTCTTTAAGTTATCATGTTAAAATGCCACGCTAATGCCCACTTCTGCCATCATGATTCTGGTTTCGGGAGAATTATCACGATACCCGTATCATGCTTTCTGCGAGATAGTGATTGAATTTTCACGAAAATCTCTCAGTTATCTTGTTAAATGCCGCGATACTACTGATCATGATAGTTCTTATTTCGCGATAAATAATGTTATTGAGTTAACTATAAATATTTACGAGATAGTAACGTGAATTTTCATGATAATTAGTCAGAATTATTAAGAAAACAACATTTCACATGTTACTATTACTAATATGCTAACGTGATGACAGAAGAGGGCAGTATCGCAGCAAGTTTTGTTAGATAAAATTGTTGAAAATTAAAGAGAAAATGTAACATTATCTCGAAAAATACACGATAAATTATCTAGCTATCTCGTGGCAGAAATATGCCACCATAGGCTAGCATGTATTTATATGGATATGAATACTTGATCACGCGCTGCTAATTTCTATAACAGCATTATCATGACTTGTGTTCATTACTGCGAAACATTGTGTTCCGACTACCATGTTAGTAGGCTATACCGGAGATAATAAACTAGTGGAACGAATAACAACTCATATTTCCGCCCTGTCAATCAAGCATCTGATCATCCCATTTGACCACTTACAACTGCACCAGATATGTACACCTGCGGTGAAAGCAAATGACGTCCCACCTCCAATCATAATATAAAATAGAACACATGTTAAAGGGGTTGATGCACTATTTCCAACCACATTTTATTTTAAAGGGCTCTTAAAAACTTGAAAAAAGCTGAAAGAATTAACAAAATGCCATGAAAAATAAAGGAGATATGACATATTGAAAATTTGCAAAGAACATAAATGGAGGCGGCCATCTTTGAACGATGACGTCATCGCGCCGTTTTACCATATATGGCATATTGACAAAATGTATTTTAAAGCAAAGAAAATCACTGCAAATTGATTAAAAATAAATATACAGATGTAAAATGTATACATTATACATTTTAGTATTATTTTTCATTTGCAGTGATTTTCTTTGCCATATATGTAAAACGGCGCGATGACGTCATCGTTCAAAGATGGCCGCCTCCATTTATGTTCTTTGCAAATTTTCAATAGGTCATATCTTCTTTATTTTTCATGGCATTTTGATAATTCTTTCAGCTTTTTTCAAGTTTTTCAGAGCCCTTTAAAATAAACTGTGTTTGAAAATAGTGCATCAACCCCTTTAATGCATCTTGTCAAACTGAGCATGTATACGGGGGCGGAGTTTACGGATTTTTTTGCGGATCTGTGAACTTTGCCTTGTATCAAATACTGACAAAACAAACTATCAATATATGCATGTATATGCTATGGTGGCATATTTCTGCCACGAGATAGCTAGACAATTTATCGTGTATTTTTCGAGATAATGTTACATTTTCTCTTTAATTTTCAACAATTTTATCTAACAAAACTTGCTGCGATACTGCCCGCTTCTGTCATCACGTTAGCATAATAGTTAACATTTGAAATTTTGTTTTCGTAATAATTCTGACTAATTATCATGAAACTTCACGTTACTGTCTCGTAAATATTTATAGTTAACTCAATAACATTCTTTATCGCGACAAAACACGATACAATTCAATAAATGCAAAACAAATACGTTGAAAAGGTTCTTTATTTTACAATAAATCGATTTTAGTGAACTTAACATTTTTATTCTTTTCTTTATATCGCGTTGAAACAAAACAAATAAAAATATATCAATATAAAGGTACTTGACGTAATGAGTAGTATCTGTATTACACGAGGTATTTATTTGATAAACACGAGATATTTATTTCAAGCTGTGTACTGTTTGTCGATTATGTGATATAAATATGTCGATTTAAAATCTAAATTTTTTTAAAACATTTCGAGTTAAGTCATGTTTAAATTAAATAAAATTTCAACGGAATGATTAGCCCCGGTCATCCGGCATGCTTCTGATTTCTTTACTACGCTTTGTTACGTGTATTCTAGTCTCGGACAGATAAACCCGTATGATGTATATGTGTTATTTGCAAATATCGGTCTTGGCAAATTATTCTCATTAAAGTACCCACTAGCGATTAGCCGACTGTATTCGCAATTTTTCACGCGTTTGCATGACTCGTATGTTGTGAATAAAGCTACATGCGTTTTCTAGACCTAGAAAGCAGCCAAGCAAGTACTCAATGACTTGTCAGAAGACAGAGTAACAAGACAATATCCAGTATGGGCATACACAAACACAACTGAAGACAAGCAATAAACGTAACCTTCCCTTTCATGATTTTAAAAACTGACTTTGACCAATCATCGATCATACCTGTTTTTCGGTATGACCACGTTTTAAGTTGTCAACCTTTTTAAAGAAGCTTTACTCTAGCCTTGGTCACCCGGCCTGCTCTACTCAATGCTACACGGATTCAGCCAGGGGAAACAGCATAAAGGCCTGGATGAAAAATGATGGTTGAACTTGCCATTAACGTTGGTGAGATGTTGGCTAGTCTTTGAGAGATTGTATGTACAATAGACATATTTGCATGTTAATTAAAAGTTTAAAAAATTAAAATGTCTTTTGACTTATGAGAAGCAGCACGTGATGGTAACAAGACTGTGTAACTGAACTGTTGTGTTATACTGTAATTGGCGAAATTTATACTTTTGTTATTTTTAAATAATATTATTAGTTATTAGGATTCTTGACAGGGGACATGGGCTCACATTCCCTGCCTGGAAATTATATTCACCCGAGCCGTTAGGCGAGGGGGAATATATATTTCCAGGCAGGGAATGTGAGCCCATGTTCCCTGTCAAGAATCCTAATAACGAATTTGTCATACTTCAAAGTTGTAACCATTTATTTAAGAAAAAAAGCCAAACACACGATTTCATTTATATTGCGCCAATTTTTCCGTGACGTGCCTCAAACTAGACGTTGTTTACTTTCGTGACGTCATCGCTCTAACGTCGTTAAATTTAGCGGATTTTTAATAAAATAAACGTATTTTGTCACTATGTTAATGTTTTATTATCTGTAAAATTGCCAAAAAAAATACACTTACGATTATTTCAGACTTTTACACATAGTGGAAAGCGCAAAAAAGCGATAGGAAGGAAACAATCGGCGGTTTCCAAAACGAATCGAAACGTCGCCATTTTGTTTTTGTGTATTTGAGTAATGGGGTTCGTCCTATGTTCACGTCTCGAGACGTAGACATGGGCTCATGTCTACGGCGCATTGACCAATGAAATCCTGAGAATTTTCTTTGCAGTATGACAATGATTGTTATCTTTTGGTTAATTTAATGTTGTCTGTTATTTATTTATCTTGTCCCCAACTCTCCCCCTCCATTACCTATCGTAAAATGTACAATTTAGGATTGCTATTTGATTTTTTACTGTGAACTGTTTTATGTATTGTTAATTCATTGTTATCTATTATCTAGAATCATCAAATTCAATTTGCTTTATCCTGTTATGAGACCCTTACCCCAATCCCATCCCTACAACATAACGTCAAGCAAACGTTGACTTTTATGTGCGTGAAAAGCGGGCGAATACAGTTGGCGCTTTATTTTATTCTAACCAGACCGATATTTGCCAATAAAAGTAAATATACTAAAGTAAAAAAGAAACACAACCCGGGAATTTTCGCTATATAATTAAAAAAAAAGTAAAATGGGCCTGGAAACTTCTCATCTGCAGAACTGTAGAGTTGCTTCAAATTATTTTGTAAAAACTCCATGTTTTGCTGGAGCGACGACCATTGTTTTCTGCCATCACTCAAGCAGCACCTAAAACAATACAGGGGTGATGATGATGCATTCATCAAAGGAAATGTCACCGACCATGCTACACATTCTCAATTATGGCTTAACCTGAAGACCATTTACACGGAATTGTTGCATGGTGACATTTCCGTTGATGAATGCAAAGCATTAAATCGTTTCATTTAGGGTAACGTATGGGAGTGGCTATACCATACTACAACTACCAAATAGAGGAATTTAGAGTACGGACGTCGCTTTGACGTCACAGTGTTACTATGTACACTATGCTACAAAAAAGATAGAGTATGTCTCAGCTCGTTGGTTATTTAAACACCTCGATGGGCTACACCCATCTCGGTGTTTAAATAAACCAACTCGCCAAGACCAGACTCTATATATTACATATTCTATCTCTAAGCATCCTCAATGGTTTATTCTCTTGTTGCTCTTACTTCTGCCAAGTCACTGAGTACCATTTTGAAATGTGCTAAAATAGTAACAGAGGAGTGGGGTGAGATTGTGATGGGCATATGATATATTATAGAAGAAATCAATAGTAAAATAAAACATTTCTATGTAAATTCGGGTAAGCCACATTTTGCAATGTGCCGAAAATATTTAACATGTGGTCGGGGGACATTTAATATATTATAGAGGAGCCTAAATCGAAGCCAGAATAAAATAAAACAGTTCTGTGTGAATGTTCCTGGGGATAAGCCATAATATTGAGATGTGCTAAAAATAGTAACAGAGTGATCTGTGACCTTGGGGAACGAATTGAAAATATGCACTTTATCGTGGTGATTGAGATAGGCAGTATACACCATAATCACGGTGTAAGACTAACAACACAGACATATTTACTCTTTTTTAAATAACTGGATAAGGATGGATGCTATCCGTTAAGAAAAATAGATACACAATTCATTTGATAGTGTACCCCGCCATCCTCTTCCCCACCCACCCTATCCAACATCAGGCACCATAGTTATGATGTAATAACAAACAAAACTAACAACGAAAAAATATTTACATCTGCCCCACTCTCGCCCCTCCCGCACACTCCCGAACCTCCCCGGCCCCAGAGATGAGGATTGGTTATTTTTGAAGAAAAAATACCAAACCAAACCAAAAACAACATTTGAGAGTGCACCCTCCCCCAACCCCCTCCTCACCAACTCCCTTACCTCCATGCGAGGCGAGCCCATAACCCAATGTGGTTTGAACTATGAATAAGAAACATTAATCACAGTTTAGAAACATAGGTGTGAAAACGAAATTCACAGAACTTAACAAATGTAAAGGTAAGACAATAGCACAGATTCAGCAGTCTAAGTCGATTCAAATACACAGAAAAATATTCAAAACCTCGCTAATATTTCATGTGTCCAGCGTTACACCGAATACACGCAAGAATGTGACGTCGCATGCTTCTGACGTAACGACTGACGAATTATGGAGGTAATGCGTTCCATTCGCGGACAAGTGCTGCTGCAAGGTCCTGAACACTTTGGATAGGGTCATCCTGACGTATACGACGTCCCAAATTTGCTCAATGCTTCGTCAGTCGTTACGTCAGAAGCATGCGACGTCACATTTTTGAGTGTATTCGGTGAAATGGTGGACATATGAAATATTAGCGAGGTTTTGAATATTTTTCTGTGTATTTGAAGAGATCCTCATCTTTCCAGGAAGTATATAAAAGTATATTAAAGATAAAGACTTGTTGCACTATGTTGTATTTTTGTAATACTTTAAAATATCCAAAATGAATGTTTATACAAGTACACAAACGGTTCTGTACAGACAGACGGACGAACACTTGAAGAATGCCTCTGTCTATGCATTTATTAATAGGATAGCACTACATAATAACAAATATCTACGTAAAGATATTTATTCGAACTTTGCTATTAATTACGATCTTCCAAAAATTACCATTTCGGCAACCCTTACCTAACAGAACAGACAGACGGACCGACACTTGTACTTCAGCACAAGTGTTTCGCTACATACAATATTAAAAATAATATATATCCGCAATGTGTCTGTACTTACGTTGAAAGTATGCCTAAAATCTACTTTGAAGAACGCAAAAGAGCAGGAAAATGTCCTATTTCAACGCAGTAGTCGTAGTAGAAGTAGTAGTGGTCGTAGAAGTAGTGGTAGTCTTATCGGTAGAAGTAGTAGTGGTTGTGCTGTTAGTAGTATTTGTAATAGTAGCAGTCGTAGTAACAGTGGTCGTTATAATGGTAGTTGTAGCAGCAGCAGCAGCAGCAGTAGTAGTAGTAACAAGGGTAGACGCCATGTAACCAGCAACATAATTTATGCAATTATTTTCTGTTATTGTGCGCTCCCATTTTAACTAATTTTGTATTTAGATGGTGATTAGCTATATACGGATTGACCATGCCTTTTCACCGTATAAAGCTTACTTTGGTGTGAGCTATATACGTAGAAAATGTGAGCTATACGCCTACATATAAAGCTTACTGGTGAGCTATATACGGAATGAGCTATATACGGTGTTACAGTGCCTGTGTACTCATGGACCTAAAGGTCTTATGTATTTTGAATAAATATAATAAAATATAATATATATAACAATATATTGGATGTCTGTAGTGCACCTTACCGTCCCACGACCACAACCCTCTCGATGATGGATGGGTGAGGAGTTGGAACTTAGGTGGGCATTATGCACCATAGTAATAGGTGTAAGAATCAATAAACAAAAGAGTGCAGAAATACGAAAATAAATAAATAACCGGGTTTCGAGTTGAGTGGGCGGGGTGGGGCTTATCCCAGTATGAATGAAGTAAGAAAAAGAAGAGTAAATCATATGTTCAGGAACAAAGATTGGATGTTTACTAAAACCAAATATTATTGAACATTTCTTAGGATATGTTAAGCTCGTAGGGAGCCCGTGATTCATTTGCATCTAAATTAAATATGCACCCATCTAGATAATGATATAAGGAATCCCAACCCAAAATTTGGTTTAAATGAAGAAGAAGACTTTATTCATCAATCAGTAGCATTTTTAGTAATATGAATATATGCTATATACACCATTTATGCGGAGAAGAAATAAACGGATGCTGTAGATATATACAACAATTTACATGCAAACCTTGATCTGAGTTTATTACACATTTTATGGCCCATGACAATTTTGGTTCCATGGAAGCCCAGAATATATAGCAGACACAATTACTATTACATAGATGTTACTCTGCAATTGATACAATTTCTTGATATGTCTAAGTAAACATGGTACGTTTAATTATTACTATTACTAAATGTAGTTGAAGGATCATATGTAGATTCTGCATATTCTGCTTTGTATACTTATTTGGGTAACCCTTTAACAACGCTAAACAGAAAACACAAATATAATAAATCGGTAAAGATTCTAGATAGGATCTACCAACGTAGCTGTTACTCTGTAATTGGTACAATTTGTCGATATGTGTGTATAAACATGGTACTATTAACTACTTTATAAATGTATTACATTACTTTTATATGTATCTTTGATATTTTGAAACCACTGTATAAACTATGACCAAGAAAATATCTAAAACAAATATAATATTAAAAAATAAAAAATAAAAAAATAATGTGACCGACCCTCTAGATAATACTATAAAGACACCCATACCCAAATTTTGTGGAGCTAGGACAAGAAAGCTAGTGATATAGATCTGTCAACACATCAGATCTAGCGAGTGTGAAAATGTCATTATTACATGTACAGTAACCCTTTTAACATGAATCGAGGTTTTGAATTATTAATGCAAGTACCTTGATTAAAACAGCAAGTAGAAAATCTTCGCAATTGCTTCTTTAGCAAGTGGCTAAAAATATTAAATTTGATCCCTATAGGCATCAATGATTTCGAAAACAATTATTATAGAATGTGCTATCTCAGATGGTACCGACCAACCTCATGGCTCATGGACTAAAATAGTTAAACTTTCAAATAGCATTTAAAAAAGAATCGGCCATACATGCAATGAAAAAAAAATAAAAAAAAATAGAATGTTCCTACTTACCTACCCATCTGAAATTATCGAAGGTCGGGTTTGGGCAAACTAAGATGTGTTTACGTTTGGCCTATACTGATATCCTATTGGACTTTAAGTTGAAGGAAGCGGGCAATAAATTGATAACCATCTATGACAATACGCGCCAATTGAAAATCGATTAATCACTGTTCCGATCGTTTCAGATCAATCTGTATAACGGAAACAAGTAGATCAATTCTTATTAATTCATCACACGATAAGGACGGATGGCAGAGATAACGTCGAATCAGCGAATTTTATCACAGTATACTTTAGGATCTTGAACTTTAACTGTAATAGATACGTGTTTAAATGAAGCGTATGAAGTGGCAGAGTACAACATTAATATTATTAATCCGGAGCAAGAACTGAGGCCACCGCTTATCCAGGCAGATGGGTATTCAAGTTCATTTTGTCATTTTTGTCATATTCATTAAAAGTCTTCATCATCATCCCTATATTGTTTTAGGTGCTGCTTGAGTGATGGCAGAAAACAATGGTCGTCCCTCCAGCAAAACATGGAATTTGTACAACATAATTTGAAGCAACTCTGCAGTTCTCTGCAGATGAGAAGGTTCCAGGCCCATTCTGCATTTTCTTTTTAATTCCCGAGTTCATTTCTTGTTCACTTTAGTATATTTACTTTTATATATTCTGTCAATTGTTGTTTTAAAAGCTTTTTATATTTTTTTGGTTGGATGCGTCCTGCGACGGTTCCACCGTGATCGGCTTTTATTTTTGTTAACGCATCTTCTTATCTAGTCTCTCATAATGCGTTTAACAGTACTTGTGACCTTTCTGAACTCTGTGATATATCTGATCTTTGATTATTCTTCTGGTCAGATACCACAATTGATTTGGGGCTTCTGATTGGGTGAAAAAAGTATAGGGTCTATTAGGGCATATAGTCAGTTTGTAAGATATATTCTGATTGGATTAAATTACAGAAATCATAACAAAACCCTATAAAACATAAAAATATTATATTTTCATCATAAAACATGTTGATTTGGGATGTTTTGACTGAAATTTGCATTTTATGGATACAATTGTACTGAGAGTATATTTGCAAAAAGTAAAATTTCTTTACTGCCAATCTGTGGGTGGCCACCTTCAGTGAAATATTAGAGGCCGAAAGCATCACATTATCCCCTAATCTGCTGGTCATTTTTGAGTGTCTCTAAGACAGTTCTTTAAAAAAAGTTAGGTTGTATCATCCGTTCGGATATACCAATAGTTGTAGGCCAAAAGGCTATAATGGAGACCTATGGGAAATGCAGTAGTGGTATATGACCTAAATGCTATCACTTACATCTTGTCACGTATACATATCTAATCACTAGAATACATATCTAATCGGCCAAGAGCCGTGGATCAATCGTTCGATTATAAATTAAATAAGTGTTTGTCAGTATTTGTCAGTATAAAGGTATATAAAAGTATAAAGCGCCTTGGTGTAATGGTTAGCATTGCGGTTTAGTAACCCAGGGATCGCGCGTTCAATCCCAGCCAGGACAGAATTTGGGTTAATTATCGAAATATTTCAAAAGTAGTTCCTACCTTACCAGTCCTTCGAATGAGACTTAAAACGCTTCACACACACACAGAGTATTTGTCAGTAGCAGTCGGAAGCAGATAAGAAATTATCCTGTTTACCTTCTCATGACGAGTTTCCGGATTGGTTCAAAATCATAGGGAAGAACCGGATTGTTGACTTTTCATATACATGTTCAAGGGTACAATAATCTTCGCATTCTCTCAGAGTCGAAACAGGCAGATACTCACAAAATAGGGTTAAAAAAGAAGCTTGAAAAAATAATGAAATAGCTATATACGCCGCATATAATGCGTCGAAAATCAGAACGTGTCATGTGACCTAACGCGTTATGTGACAAAAAAGTAACTTGACATGGTCGACGCATTATGTGACTCCGGTTATATTGCGCAAAAGTAATACATTGCACCATGCCGGTGAGAAAGTGTCGATTCTTACAGATGGCGGGAAGTATACATTTGTACAAATGTACATAGAGTTAATGATTAGCAATTGTTTGATATCAGTTTTTGAGCGCGTCCATGGTCGTTTACGACTATAACTCGCTCGTCTGCGCTGCGGGTTCGAATCCCACTGGAAGCTCGAGTTGTCAAATGCACACGTTAATTTCGATGTGAAATGGGACACTGCACATTTTAAGGGCTATCATAATTTGGGTTCCATGGGTGCCCATGTGGTATAGGAACCAGCATTACTTCTGTTACCCTTAAGATAATACTTTAAGGAAGCCCATGATCAAATTTAGTTGAGCTATGACAATAAGTTTAAGAGATATAGACCTGTAAACACAGATCACGCGCAGAGCTCGATGTTGACTCGGACGCGGACACTGACGCCGACTCCGGGGTGAATACATGCGCTCTCTTATATTCTTCAAATCGTTGATCTAAAACAATGAATAGTTATTGTTGCTGTATATCACAAACCAAATACAGATGTGTTTGGTAAAAACAAATAGTTTCGCTATTATTTGCCCATATGTATGTTTTGCCCCAAAACGCATCTCAAAATAAAGTTTTAAAACTTATTTTTTATACAGGAGGAAAACATTACAAAGTCTGCAGCTACTGTTTCGAACTAGAGTTTCATATATTTGATAAATTTCAAATTATAGTAAAACCAAAACTGTATATAACACTCGATAGTCTACTATAACCTTAAACGACAATTTACAAAAAATATTGCCTTCATTTATATTTTGCTGTTATTAATACTCAAGATGTTTGCTTCAGATCTCATTCTCTCCCCTTTTTCAAAAATACGGATGCAGCAAATTTATAATGCTCACTTTTGTTCATGTCATATTTGTTATATCAAAGAAATCATTAGATTTGCTGAGCATATTCAGTAACAGCTATTTAACTTAATTACAAAATATAAGTTATGTTATATCGTATATGAGCGGCCAGCGGCCAGCATGCTATTCCATTTTCGATATTCAACTTGAGTATCGAAAAACAACAAACTCGAGATTCGTTATTGAACAAATAAGTTTTGAATATCGAAAAACAAAAACCTCGAGATTTGTTATTCATCAAATAAAAGTTTTGAATATCAAAAAAAAATAAAAAAATCGAGATTCGTTATTCATCAAATAAGTTTTGAATATCAAAAAAAAACACAAAAAAAAACCTCGAGATTCGTTATTCAACAAAAAATAACTTTTGAAGATCGAAAAACAGAAACTCGAGATTCGTTATTCAACAAATAAATTTTGAATATCGAAAACAAAAACTCGAGATTCGTTATTCAACAAATAAGTTTTTTAATATCGAAAAACAAAAAACTTGATTCGTTATTCAACAAATAGGTTTTGAATATCGAAAAGCAAAAAACTCGAGATTCGTTATTCAACAAATAAATTTTGAATATCGGAAAACAAAAAACTCGAGATACGTTATTCATCAAATAAGTTTTGAATATCGAAAAACAAAAAACTCGACATTCGTTATTCATCAAATAAGTTTTGAATATCAAACAAACAAAAAACTGGAGATTCGTTATTCAACAAATAAAGTTTTGAATATCGAAAAACAAAACTCTTCAGATTCGTTATTCAACAGCAGCGGTGAAAGGCGAGACAGTTTTATACGCAGCGTCTTTACTATCCCGGCCATGGAAGCGCTCTACAGCGTATATCAGTGTCTTCAATTTATTTTTAAATAGTTACAATAACCTTAGTTTGGCCATTAAATAAATCGTTCAAATCATAACATTTTTCTATATTCAAGATAATTATTAGTACATTGTTTAAACGGACATATGCAATGTTGCTCTCGCGCAAAGGTTATTCGAAATATGCTTGACAATACACATGACATGACATGGAAACCCTGTATCAATATCATCTAGTATAGTCAGAAGCTTCCCAACTAGTAAACATACTAGAGAGAACCATATTGCTCAGTCGAAACAATTGCACAGAAATGGCTTATGCGTTATATAGCTAATATTGTACATAGATAATGTCTGTCATAACTTGCGTTGACCATGTTGAAATAGCTGGTGTGCGCCTTGTAAGGGAAATCGGCAATGCAAACATTGCTCATATACTCTCACTATCAACATATGCGAAAGATACATGGTTCAAAATGCAAACGCAGCTCGATATTCAAAATGTCTAAAGAGACTAGAGTATATAAAAATACATTTCATTTGTGCTGACAGTCACGGTCCTGGATACGGACGAGCCCCCAAACATAACAGTACGTTTATTGTACGTTTAAAACGAATATCGATCTCATACCCAGCTCGAAATTCAAACTCATCCCGATATTCAAAATGCCTTGTATGTTTACAACGATTATCGATCTCAGAGCCAGCTCTAAATTCAAACCCAGCTCGATGTATAAAATACCATATTGTACATGTATAACCGAATATCGATCTCAGAGCTAGCTCGAAATTCAAAACCAGCTCTATATTCAAAATGCCTTGCTATAGGTTTAAAACGAATATCGATCTCACAGCCAGCTTTGCATTCAAACACAGCTATGCATTCAAAATGACTTGTTGCATGTTTGAAACGAATATCGATATCAGAGCCAGCTCTGTATTCAAACCCGGCTCTGTATACAAAATGACTTGGTGTACGTTTAAAATGAATATCGATTTCAGAGCCAGCTCTGTATTCAAACACAGCTCTGTATTCAAAATGATTTAGTGCAAGTTTAAAACGAATATCGATCTCAGAGCCAGTTCTGTATTCACACCCAGCTATGCTTTCAAAATGGCTCGTGTATGTTTAATACGAATATTGATCTCAGAGCCAGCTCTGTATTCAAACCTAGCTCTGTATTGGAAATGCCTTGATGTATGCTTAAAACGAAAATCCAGTTATGCATTCAAAACGGCCTGGTTTACGTTTCAAACGAATATCTATATCAGAGTCAGCTCTGTATTCAAACACAGCCCTGTATTCAAAATGACTTTGTGCATGTTTAAAACGAATATCGATCTAAGAGCCATCTCTGTATTCACACCAGATCTGCATTTAAAATGACTCGGACAATGTTTATAACGAATATAGATCTCTGAGCCAGCCCTGTATTCTTACCCAGATTTGCATTCAAAATGACTTGTTGCATGTTTAAAACGAATATCGATATCAGAGCGAGCTCTGTATTCAAACCCAGCTCTGTATTCAAAATGACTTGGTGTACGTTTAAACCGAATATCGATCTCAGAGCCAGCTCTGCATTCAAACCTAGCCTGTGTTGGAAATGCCTTGGATGTTTGCTTAAAACGAATATCAATCTCAGGGCTAGCTTTGTATTCGAACCCAGCTCACAAAATGTCTTGGTTCAAAACGAATATTGATCTCAGAGCCACCTGCGTATTCAAACTCTGCTCTGCATTCAAAATTAATGGGTTATGTTTAAAACGAATATCGGTCTCATAGCCAACTCAAGCCAGCTCTACATTCAAAATGACTTGGTGCATGTTTAAAACAAATATAGGTCTCAGAGCCAGCTCTGCATTCAATCACAGCTCTGCATTCAAAATAACTTGGTGCATGTTTAAAACAAATATCTATCTCAGAGCCAGCTCTACATTCAAACCCAGCTCTGCGTTCAAAACAACTTGGTGTACGTTTAAAACGAATATCGATCACAGAGCCAACTCCGCATTCAAACACAGCTCTGCATTCAAATTGACTCGGTGTATGTTTAAAACGAATATCGATCTCAGAGCCAGCTCGAAATTCAAACCCATCTCCGTATTGAAGATGCCTTTTTGTAGGTTTAAAACGAATTTCGAATTCAAAATGACTTGGTTCATGTTTAATACGAATGTCGATCTGAGATCCATCTCTGAATTCAAACCCAGCTCTGTATTCAAAATGACTTCTAATAGAAGTTTAACCGAATATCGTCTCAGAGCCAGCTCTGTATTCAAACCCAGCTCTGCATTCAATATGAATTGGTTTACGTTTTAAACGAATGTCGATATCAGAGCCAGTTCTGTATTCAAACACAGCCGTGCAATCAAAATGACTTGGTTTACGTTGAAAAAGAATGTCGATCTCAGAGCCAGCTCTGTATTAATACCCAGCTCTGCATTCAAAACGACTTGGTTTACTTTTAAAACGAATATCGATCTCAGAGCCACCTCTGTATTCAAACACAGCTCTGCATTCAAAACGACTTGATTTACGATTAAAACGAATGTCGATCTCAGAACCAGCTCTGTATTCAAACTCATCTCTGCATTCAAAATGACTCGGTGTATGTTTAAAACGAATATCGATATCAGAGCCAGCTCTGCATTCGAACCCAGCTCTGAATTCAAAATGACTTGGTGTATGTTTAAAACACATATCGATCTCAGAGCTATCTCTGTATTCAAACCCAGCTCTGCATTCAACATGAGTTGGTTTTCGTTTACAATGAATATCGATCTCAGAGCCAGCTCTGTATTCAAACCCAGCTCTGCATTCAAAATGACTCAGTGTATGTTTAAAACGAATATCGACCTCTGAGCCAGCTCTACATTCAACATGAGTTGGTTTTCGTTTAAAATAAATATCGATCTCAGAGCCAGATCTGCATTCAAACCCAGGTCGGCTTTCAAAATGACTTGGTATATGTTTAAAACACGAATATCGATCTCAGAGCCAGCTCTGCATTCAAAATGACTTATTGCATGTTTAAAACGAATGTCGATATCAGAGCCAGTTCTGTATTCAAACACAGCCCTGCAATCAAAATGACTTGGTTTACGTTTAAAACGAATATCGATCTCAGAGTCAGCTCTGTATTCAAACCCAACACTGAATTCAAAATGACTCTGTGTATGTTTAAAACGAATATCGATCTCTGAGCTAACTCTGCATTCGAACCCAGCTTTACATTCAAAATGAATTGTTTAGGTTTAACGCGAATATCGATCGCTGTATTCAAACGCAGCTCTGCATTCAGCATGACTTGGTTTACTTTAAAATGAATTCAAACTCAGGTCTGCTTTCAAAATGACTTGGTGTATGTTTAAAAAGAATATCGATCTCAGAGCCAGCTCTGTATTCAAACCGAGCTCTGCATTCAAAATGACATCGTGCATGTTTAAAAAAAATATCGATCTCAGAGCCAGCTCTGTATTCAAACCCAGCTCTGCATTCAAAATGACTCGGTGTATGTTTAAAACAAATATCGATCTCTGAGCCAGTTGTGCATTCGAACCCATCTCTTCATTCAAAATGACTTGGTGTATTTTTAAAAAGAATATCGATCTCAAAGCCATCTCTGCATTCAATCCTAACTCTCTATTCAAAATGACTTGGAGTATGTTTAAAACGAATATCGATTTCAGAACCAGCTCTGTATTCAAACCGAAAACTATGTATTCAAAATGCCTTTGTGTACGTTTAAAACGAATATCGATCTCAGAGCCAACTCGAAATTCAAACCCAGCTGTGTATTCAGTATGCCGTCTGATAAGTTTAACCGAATATCGATCTCAGAGCTAGCTCGACATTGAAAACCCAGCTCGATATTAAATATAAATGATTCCTCTACAAGTGTTATTTCAATGTTTTTTGAAGACAGCCAACTTTTAAGTTGTTAAGAAGAGGCTGTGTTTCGGGACATGGCCATAGCATATGGGTTAAGGTTTCTTCATGATCGCAATATTTACAAGTAGCACTGTCTGCAATATTAATCTTATGATCTTATGTAAAAATCTTCTTGATGGTTAATTTTTATTTGAAACCATTTTAAGTGTATTTTTTATACATTTGAATGGTGCTGTATATATTACTTCCAGTGTCTTCCTCTATAGTATACATTTCTTCCCATTTTGTCTTTGAAGTTGATTTACTGGGGTTTTGGTTGAGGATATTATAAAGGTCTCGAGATCCTTTTTTATTTTTTTTATAAATAGGTAAATGTTAAATGTATTACTGGATATATTAACTTTTTTGTATTTTTTTATATTAAATTTATTTAAATTTATTTGCGAAAGATTTTGTAGCAGCAATTATGCCATTAAACTGTATAAAATTAGCTTTCAGATTATACAGTTTATTAAATTCTTTACGAGTATAATAATCTCCCGTTTCCTTAATTAGATCATTGATTAAAATAACTCCTTTGTCATACCATTGCTTATAATATATACCATGCCCACCAATGAGAATATTATGGTTTAAAACAGTGAGCTGGACAAGAATGAGCTTTCTTCTGTTGGATTATTACAGTCCAATATCATTGTGTAAGCTGAAAGAACGTCTTTCCAAAAAGGGTTTGTTATTTTTTGCATGCATATAGATATAAAAATCGAACAGGAAAAGCAGCATTCAAGGACGACAGTCAACCACAAACACACACAGAAACAAAAAACAAGTTTAAAGATGAATAAAAGGCCAAATAAGACATCCCATGACAATAGGGCTACCACCTTGGAATGGTCAGTGCAAAAAAGGCCGCTGGGGGTTTAAACCAGGTTCTAGGGTTCACCAAACCTCACCGCCAACCCAATAAAACGGGACAATGTAAAAAGAGAAATCCCCCTCCATGACTTATTCTCTAACCAACAAGGCAGCATTAATAGGCAATAGAAGTAAAACACAAAGATACTCGTGTCTATATAAATACAAAAAAACAATAACATAGAAGCCACAAAAAAGGTACTCAATGACTTGGCAGAAGCCAGAGCAACAAGAGAATAAACCATTGAGGGCACGACAAGACAAAACTGCAGACAAACATCAAACGTTACCGTCCTTTAGGGCTTTAGGTAAACGTCATCACAGGGTCCACATCCTGTCCGGTAATCGCACAATCAAAGAGGAAAGTATATGGGCGAACTGTAAATGGTAAAGTTTTCCAAGATTTATATTATCTTTTAATTTTATAGTTTGTTTTATTGCATGCTGCCATTCTCCATCTTTAAGAGAGAGTCTTCTTATCCATGTAGATTTTAATCCATTTATAAATGCTTTATTGTTTATCATTTTTAGTCCACCCTCATTATATTGTTTAATCCTTTACAGAACTTTTTATTTTAGCTGGTCCTTCCCATAAAAAGTCATAAAGCATGTCAAAGTTTTCTAAGCACCAAACCTTTTTCGCCCTATTTTTGAATAGAGCGCAAAGCTGTATTCTGTAGGGTGACATGCAAATATACGAAAGAAAATTATTATCTGATAAATTTGTGACAATAAAATAATGATTTTTGCAAAAATTATTCGTAAAACAAAATTAATTGTTGAGTTTTATTCTGTTGGTAAAACCAGGTACCGTAAACTGTCGAATTGAAATATTGATGCTTAGCAAACTTCGAGTAGTATAATATACACTATTGTTTGGGGCGCTTGTTTCAGCCAAAGTTTTTTTGGACATTTAAGATAAAATTAATCTACTACCTAAATAAGTTATATATCAGTGGAACAGACATTTTTAGTGGTAAATAAAAATACCTTACTTTTCAAAATCGGTGAGAAATAAAAATTTCATGTGCGAAAGTTGATATTGATGGGTCATTTTCAATGCAAAATTCTGCTGCATGAAAAATTCGAGAAATATTTTTTTTAGATTTTTTATTCACAAATAGTTTTAAATTGTTGGATATTAGTACATTAAGACACCCTGAAAGTTTTATAACAAAATATCAAGTTTTACTGAAGTTATTTGACATTTTGTAATTTTCTGCTGTCCCACCAACAAGGAATTTACATAGGAAAAGCCCCATCAAAAAATCATTTTGGCTGTAAAATATTTATTTCTCAACTGATTTTCAAAAGTAAAGTAGTTTTATTTACCACTTAATATGCCAGTTCTAATGATATATAACTGATGTACGTATTATTTAAATTGCTCGAGTTACTGCAGAAAAACCTTTGGCTGAAACAAGCGCCCCAAACAATAGCTAGGTTTGCCATTAACTGTTCAGAGATGATACTCATTGTTCAACACTTGTATGTTTACAATGTCTTGCATCTTATTTGACATATATAAACATTCTGCAATAGTTGGTTTAAATGCGGATGTTGGATGGTGGCATCCAGTTCGACGTGTACTTTTATATTTAATATATACTGTGAGAAAATAAACTGCCAAAAGCAATTTCAAACATTTCAAGAAAGTTGTAAGGTCAATCAATGCTTCAAAATGTTTATGACGAAGGAAATGATTTCGTTATTTATTAAGCATCCACGACATATTCATCACCACGTATATTCACTACTGCATTGTCGTCCAACAATATTAGATTCATATCTATCAGTAGTACTATGACGTTATTAATTAAGTTATTTTATATTGGCCCAGTTATTGGTCCAAAGACTCTCATATTGTCCGAAGGGCATTAATAAAATTGTCATTAATTAAGTGATTTCACATTGGACCAGTTATTGGTCCAAGGACTGTCAAACTGGCCCAGGGCCATAACTCGGACAATATAAATCAGTTAATGACAATTTTATTAATTAAATTCCACTTCATTAAATCATCATTTCATCATTAAATGTTTGAATCTGAATTATAGAACAGAAAAGTTTTGTTGTTGTTGTTGTTGTTGTTGTTTTTTGGCAATTAAACTAGGGGTTACCAATGATTTCGAGTGGACCTTTCTTTGTATCGAAAGCCTGAGAATCTTAAATTTTATACGTGATGATGAGTTTTATAATACGAACCTAAACTATGCAGAAATGTGTGGAATTCAGCATTTATTTTTCTTTACACTAAATATTGTAAGTCACTTGTAAAGAGTTTATTTAACTGCTGAGATCGATTATAGAGAAATCCTTCACTCGGCGGTAGGCGTGTTGGTTTTTTGTTTTTTTTCACTCACGCGCATACTATCGTTCGTGAAAAGAACCACAAGTCCACCCATATCGTGAAGGATTTCCGTATAATCGATCCCAGCAATTATATAATAATCTCTTTATAATGGACTGAGCTATATACTGTTTTTGTTTATGATTCAGTGTAGCTTATAGCTGGCCAGACTCAAATTCACTAGTTAGATAGAAAATTGCTACAGATGGGATAGGCTCAGGTTTTGAGTCATTACTTCAATTGCGTCTGTGTTTTCTGGCATTTCATTGTCCAGCTGTATCATTTATTGGACATTGTGCATGCGCATGTGCTCAAAGGCAAGCTTAAGGCCTAGTTTATGCATCAAACATTTTGGAATTTAACAAAATATCTGTCTGTTAAAACAAACACAAAAAAACTGAAATTCATGAGCGATTTTGATATATATGCACCCCCCATTATATGTATGTTTCTACATTAATTGACTTTTTTTCAAATCATTATTTTTATTTTTTTTATTTTTGTTTTAACCTATACATAACGCCGTTAACAGTGCAAGTTTTTATATTTTGTGCTTATTTTATCTTGTGTTTATTTTTAATTAAAGAGGTCTCCAAGATCGATTGTAGTGTTATGTACAAGTTAGAAATTATCCATATTCCCTATAAATCTGGTGACCGATCAAATTCATGTATTGAAAGAAGTAAAATCGGAATTATGCGAAATCCATGCTTCCTACCAAACTTGCATTTTTAATGGCGTTAAGTATATTTTATTCAAACATTACAAATGTACACTATACAAATGTGAAAAGGGATTGGAACGAAAGCAATTGCTTATAGAGTTCCTATCCTGAATATGTTTTTGAATAGTTCAAAGCAAATTGCGTTTTACCTATTTTAAAGTTTTGATTGAACTTTATGTTTAATCCTTTGTTAGAATAATTAGAGAAAAAACAATCTGCAAATTGTATTACGTTCTAATTAACTGCTTGCATCCAGTTAAAAAGTCAAAGTGATAATGGAGTGATCAATCGCGGTGCTAATTTAAATGACTGATAAATACACAAACACTGCCGTGTCGCCGCTTAAAAACACAATTATATGTTAGTTATCTTAAAACGAATAACGCCTTGTCCTAATCCGTCAAACAATACTGATAAAGGAGATCCTTTGGAAGCAACGAACACATCCAAGAGAATAAAGTTGCAGACTCGGTTTTATTGAATCTGTTCATGAGACGTAATGTCAGAAGCAACACCTCTCGCGCCTAGGGTAGTTTATTTTATGATTTTCAATTACCACATTAAGGACACACTGTTTAGAATGTGGACGCTTTTCATCTAAAAGTTACACATGAAATATGAAAACTATCACATATTTTATACTGACGTTTATCACATAACATAGCTTCTGGGAGTGCAATAAAGCCATGACTTATTTCTCGTAATACACTAATGTATTACAGATGCAAACGAGGACCGAATCACTGTGTTTGTATACAGTAAAACATTTAATCCCAATTGTTTTCATGGCATATTATACGGTACGTTCAGACGCCTTAATTATTTATCATTATTTGAAATCTTACTTCATAAAATGAATGTTAGTAACGTTAAATTTGGTTTAAGGTATCGCATTATATGTGGGGCGAACGCATTTACCGCCGCGTAACGTAGCGACGTCATGTAAACAACAAAACGACGTCATGATTTGTTTTACAAATTGCCGCCATATATAAGGAAAATTGACAACATTGAAGTGAAACTATCACGTCGTAGGTGTGTTATGTGATAAACAGAATCTTACATTCGTGACTGTGTATTACTGACTTTAATAAACTCGTTGGATAAATAGATAGGATACTCGGCAAGAGCTTTCATATCCTATCATTTTATCCAACTCGTTTATTAAAATCAATAATACACAGTCACTCATGTAAGATCCGCTATTTAGAACTTATTTAATTAAAGCTACACAATCCTTATTTAAAATAATGTTAAGCGCACAAACGCAACATATATGAATAGTAAACTTGTATTGCAGTACTTCGTGTTTGTTATTACGGTCCATTATTTGACTTCATTGACACAATTTGTTAGTGGCTAATTCGTTTATCTTTCTGCTGAATTGGAATCTAGAACGCGGTATACACACATATCGTACGGTTACACATGTTATCAACACATACGCTCGGTTCGATTACTTATTCTATTACAACACAAGACAATCGTGCACTGTAACTGCAAAAAAATGGCTCACACATGAGGCAACTGTACTGACCTAAGTACGGCCATTTTGTAAATCCGCTTCATTCTCATTACACATCACATGACTATTAAACTAATACAAACACTATCACACGAACTATAACATTGACATATTATTATTTAAAATTATAATCCGTATCAATCAAAAAATTGTATTTGATAAACACAAGTAGGTATGTCATTTTTTAAAATGATTTTAGGAAAACATGATGTCAAAATCATTTTAACTGGCATATTTTAGAATTAGGAATATCGAAAGCTTCACTTATTCGAAGTACTTAATAAAATCCTGTATAGCCAGTTGTATAAGTGTTATAACTTATTTCTAAGAAAACACATTGACTTAAAAGTTTTAAAATATGTTTATGCAATCAGAGTAGACAATTTACACTCATTAATTTTCAGTTTAACCGTATCTCTAATCAAGCACAAAATACACAAAAACAATAAGAACATTATTGACATATTCTTAAGTTGATACTTAGCAATTTGGTTTAGTATAGGTACCCCTTTGTGATGTCGCTTATGCCGCTATTTAATGACATACCTACTTGTGTTTATCAAATACATTTTTTTGATTGATACGGATTATAATTTTAAATATAAGATGCGAGCTGTATATGTGTGTTTGTTTGTTATGACGCAGGCAATAAATACACTGTTGGCATTTTGTTCAAATATATGCCTTTGCATGTTTCGTATTTGTAGGTTAGGATGTTTTCTTCTAAACTTTTTTTCTAAGACTCGCCGTTTTCTTATATAAAACGTTTGCTTTATCTCATATTATAAGTGAAGCGACATCGACAACGACTAAATTTCGTAATTACTGAAGCAATAGTCACCTCCTACGAACCAAACCTGTATATACGAGGGTGCTTCAAAAAGTTCTGTCACTAGGCATATATCCTTTGAACTGGATATTACACTGAGATAAAGTAGTGTATTTATAGTACTACTGGGTTCGCTCTCTTAAATTCCACAACAGAAATGATAAATTTCCGGTTATTTATACCCCTGAATTACCTCCCCCTACCACAACTTTTGGATACTGGCATCTCTGAAAATGTCCTTGTTACAAAACGTTGTAAAAATTATTTGAACAAATCTATGCTTTTAAATTTTCCTGTAGGCCATCTGTTGTTATTCGCCCATAATCCGTGAAAATGATTGTCGAGAATTCGGAAAGGTCTTGCTGCAAACCAGATATGAGTGAATGCATATCCCTTAATTTTAGCAGAAATAACACTGATTTTATTCATTTTGTTTACGGAAATGTTATAATATCTTTTAAATGTCGTAATTATTCTCATAGTATTAACATGTTTTCATATTTTTTTACAAATCCTAGTCCTTCAGTGTTTAAATTTCATATTCAACACATTATTGTAGAATTTTGTACAATGTTTAGTGAAAATATTGATTATCCAAAAACGCTATTTCAGAAGACTGCCCTTCCAGTTAATGTCCATTTATCATTAAATTATTTTTACACGTTAGCTTAAAATGTTAATTTCTAAGACAATGGCTTTTCATCTACCATGCTTAAATTCTGAATCTTGTAATGCACAGATATAACTGGTAATGTATGAGAAATGTCAAAGGCTTCGACAAGTATTTAAAGAGAAACCGGCATTTAAAAAAGTAACAATTAACATACCTGAAAAAACTCAGGACGAAAATGCCTCAGTATGTATAAGTGAAGTGTATTAAATGTTCCATAACTTTTGTCACCCAAAAGATACAGCATTTATTTTACCATCAATGGAATGGTATTGAAACTCTCTTTCATGTGGTACCAAACACCAACACTCACAACGAGCACATAATTGTTAAAACGCGTTAGTGACAGAACTTATTGAATGACCCTCGTATCCAAGGCAAGCAACCTTAGCTTACCCACTGTTTATTTTCTTTAAACGGACATGTATGTATATGGACTGTGTAGCTTTAAGTTAACACTGAATTCTTCTTCTATCCAATATCAACTGAAATATTTCAATAATTAAAGTATTAAACCAATTGAAATTCATTTTCTATAACGGATAAAATATGTTAGATGAGGGTCTACATCTTTAAGCACATGAAAACTAATGAAATGTTAAATCACAAACACCTGCATATGACAAACAATAAAAGACTGGAATTATAACAACCTACACAATTGTCAATTACAATCAAAACAAGAGTGTCAAATTGACACAATATATGACCGTCATACATATTTATATGACAATCATCGGCATGTACAAATTTACCTAGACGATGCCCCATGTTTCATCAAGATCAAATTATAAATGTTAAAGTTATTGTTGATGAGCGAAAAACCCAGAAGTCGGCAATTTCAAAAATCAATGGGCCATAACTCCGGTGTTTCTTATGTTATAGCATTGGTTACTTGACCGAGCTATTGTGGCCATAAACATAGTGACTAAGTTTCATCAATATTGGATTAAAATTACTACAGTTATGGAGAGGACACCGTAAATGTTGTCAATTTTCAACAATCCAAGGGCCATTACTCCAGTGTTTTTCAAGCAATAACAGTCGTTATGGAACCTAAGCGAGCTAAGGTGGCCATAAACATAGTGTACAAGTTTCATGAAGATTGGGTTAAAATTACTCCAGTTATGGAGCGGACCCGTCAATTTTGAACAATCCAAGAGCCATAAAATCCGGCGTTTCTTAAGCAATAGCGTTGACCGAGCTATTGTGGCCATACAAATTGTATCCAAGTTTCATCAATTTTGGATTAAAACTACTCCAGGTATGGAGCGGACACTACATTGCCGGACGCAAGTCAAAACGGGCGTATAAAAATAAAATAATAACATAAATCGCCAAGACAATTTCTTTTGTTTCGATCGTTTAATTGGATCATTGTATAAGCAAGATACAAAAACTACAAGCTACACGGTTTTACTTTGAGTCAGCAAGATATTACATGCAATATAAGCTTAGTTTTAACCGACTTTATCAAAAACTTGACACACACATTTGACCAATACATAATTATACAAGACAATTTAAGTATAGCAAAGGACATATTGATATAAGATTTAGAGTATTGAACACAAGAAGCCTACATCTTCATCAGTTAGAATAATACAAAATCAATAATTTGAAATGAAATAATGGATTAAATTGTCATATAAGAGTTTTGATTTGAATGGAATTGGCTTTTACGGCGTACTAACACATGAAAGGTTATATGGCGCCTAACAGGAATGAACACGCCAGGCTCATCCTCCATTTACATCAAGATAAAATATGGAGAATGGGCCTAGAACCTTCTAACCTGCAGAACTGAAGAGTTGCTGCAAATTCTAAAGTAGACACTCCATTTACGATGGAGCCACGTTTCCACGTTTACATACGCGGTGTCATGATGAAGACCTTTTGAATGAGCATGATAAAAAATGATAAATTGAACATGAAGTGGGTGCGTGTATGTGTGTGTGTTGGGGGTTGGTGGGTGGGAGGGGGGTGCGTGATCGGGAGTCCTACCCCTCTGCCTCTAGCGGGATTTGCAGTGGTTGTATTCTACCCCGGCAACCACACGGGGTAAGAGTTTTGAAAGCACACTTATATACCAAGATAACGGAAAAGCACAAACAGGAAAAGCAGCATTTACAGAACCCAGCCATCCAACAACTCGTATTCCAAACAACATTTACATGGATAAATAAGGGCAACGTATTCTACAACACAAACGTAAAATAATTGACCGCCTTGCAAGAATTCCGCTGGAGGTTTAAACCAGGATGAAGGGTGTACCAAACCTCACACTTACCATATAATCATCCCAATTAAACGGGACAGTGCAAATAAGGAAATCCCCCATCAGGTTATAGCCTATAAATCCGTAAAGTATGTTCTCAATAACTTGGCAGAAGCCAAAGCAACACGCGCAGTGGGCGTTGCTGAGGCACTGGGTTTCTTTGGTGAATCTTTGGGCAAGACACTTCCCTTAGCCTCGTCCGTCGAACGGTTACTTAAGCCGGGAGTGTATTGGTATCCCACAATCACTTTAACAAACCATAGGAACGTATTCGATAGTAAGAGTAGGGAAATGTTTCCAGATTCCTACGTATCCTTCCCCTCTCCCAATGGATAAGAAATAACCTAAAGTTACATTACATGTATTGCAATCATAGCTCTCAAATGATATATAGCTCAACAAAAGCACAATGGCTGAATATGATAAATAAATAAGCATTTAGAAAACAGATAAACCGAATTCAAACTTGACGAACATATCTTAAAGCATATGTAATTGAGCGGAGTTGAAATGCGGCTTTTACAGCGCGCCAACACAAAAAGGTTATTTGGCAACATTCCAGGCACACTCTTACATCTAGATGCAAAGATGCAGAATGGTTCTAGGCTCTTTTCACCTACAGAACTGCCGTTACTGCAAATACTGTTGTAAACAATCCAATTTTCGCCGGAGCCACAATAATTGTTTTCTGCCACAACTCAAACAACACATGGGGCTAATAAGTGGGTAGAAGAATAATAACAATGTGGGCATGAACAATAAACATGACGGCAAATATGGCCCTGAATCGCTCAACTGATGATATTCGCAGAAGAGGACAAACATGTAAAACAAGTTTACAATTTCATAACAGCATTAGATCACACACCAAATGGCACGCCATCTCAAATTCTCTCCCCTGCTTTATAGTGTTCAGGCCCAGTAAGTGTATACAGGGTTATTGTGTGCGGATCATCATGGTTTCCAGGTTATGACTGAGGGGCTATGGGTGGGGACGGACCCCGGGGAAAATGCTGGATGGATGGTTCTATCCGACTGTTCATGCCCACAAAGTGTATATATGGTTATATGGCGGGGATCTCAACAGTTTGCAACTATGGCCCAGGGGTAATGTGATGGGTGGGGATAGACGCAATGAGCAATGGGTACTGACCCCAGGACCGACGATGCTGGTTGGATGGTTGTATCCATGTGTGCAAGTTATGACCCATGGGCTACTTCCCCATGACTGGGGACGGACCCCGGGCCGATACTGGTTGGATGGTTGTATTCATGCCCAGTAAGTGTATATAAATATATATATATATATATATATATATATATATATATGGATGAAGAGTAGGGATCTCAACGATTCCGAAGTTATGACCCAGGTGCTATGTGCTCATGGATGTGGATTGTACTGGAGCCAATGCTGGTTGGATGGTTGTATCGTCTGTTCGTGCCCAGTAAGTGTACATATAGTTATATGGTGGGACTATCAACAGTTTCCACGATAAGGATTATTTCCCCAGGGGTCGGAATAGACGCCAGGGTCAATGCTGGTTGGACAGTTGTATCCGTTTGTTCATGCCCAGTAAATGTATATATAATTATATGGCGGGATCTCAAGGGTTTCAAAGTTATGGCAAAGGGGCTATCCCCCAGGGGTGGGGACGGAACCCTGATCCGATGCTAGTTGGATGGATGTATCAGTCTGTTCATGCTCAGTAAGTGCATAACTGTAGTAATTTGTTTAAGGTTTTAACCTATGTAAGTCTATGTAAAACAGGTGATCCCCTTGTGTAGGGCCAAATCTGACCCCATGGTCTCGACTTAAATAAACTTGATAGAGAACCGTAAGATATGGTACACACTATTAGACTTCTCGCTCATGTAGTTTCAGAGAAGAAGATACATTAAATAATTTCTTATATTACTCTGGGAAATTGTGACCCCAGGTCGCAGTGAGATTTGACCCCAGGGTCACCATTTGAACAAACTTGGTAGAGGGGGGCGCAGCCATTTATGACCCCGTTTACTTCGTTTGAATAAACTTGATAGTCCAGGGGTTGGTGATCATTAATAACGAAAACTGTATAAATCTGTTCAATAGTTATTGAAAAGATTTTTTAAGGCTTCGACCTATCATGGCAACAATGGCCATCTTGGATATGTTGTTGACCTAATGTTAAGGAATAGAAAAGCACTTATGTAAGGATCATCCCTGTGAAGTTTGGTCAACAATAACCAAGCGGTTTCTGGGTAGAAGTCATTTAAGCAAAAGTTAAAGACGGACGCACGCACGGACGGACGACGAGTAATCCCAATAGCCTTAGGCTCAGCTAAGCTAATAATAAAATTAGACAAATGGTCTTGTAGAAACCACAACACCCAAACGCAATGGTTCGCACTGTACCACAAACTAAGAGCAAATTAAATATAACTATAAAAAGGACAATAC
Source organism: Cyrtodaria siliqua (assembly GCA_037043455.1). Classification (NCBI taxonomy): domain Eukaryota; kingdom Metazoa; phylum Mollusca; class Bivalvia; order Adapedonta; family Hiatellidae; genus Cyrtodaria; species Cyrtodaria siliqua. Next base: position 78,942 of record JAWPHD010006384.1, read on the forward strand.
ACAACACAAAGAGCGGTGAAGACAGGATTAACGACTCGGAGCGGTCAGTAGGCAATATATGGTATACTGGTTAGTTTAAATCGCACTCAACCTCGCTAGTAGTATACACTATAAGGGTGTTCCACGGAACACTTGTCGCCCGCCTTGTGCTTATTTCAGCAAGTACAATCTTTTATTTAAAGTGTTAAAGTTCATGAAAAGAGTCATACCTCTGCATTGGATAATTGATAAGAAAGAACTGTACAAAGTTTCATGAACATAGGTCAATATTTTGTTATGAGCTAGGTTAGGTTGCAAGTTAAAGTGTCATGAAAAGGGACAAAACTCTGCTGAAATGAAAGTCAGAGTTATTGGTCATGGGTAACAATATTCTGTGTGGTAAGATGAATATGTGTGCGAAGTTTCATGAACATAGGTCAAATACTTTTCAAGTCATAGCTAGTTATGAGCTTGGTTAGGTTGCAGGTTAAAGTTTTATAAACGGGGACATGACTCTGCCAATTATTGGACATGTGTAACAACATTCCATAGGTTAAGTGGAAGATGTATGTGAAGTTTCATGAACATAGGTCACATACTGTTCAAGTTATGGCCAACGTTAGGTTGCAGGTCAAAGTGTGACGGACGGACGGATGATGACGGACGACGACGGACAAAGTGATCCCTAAGTGTCTGCCATGCTACGCAACGACTAAATTATCACAGGCTAAGTTACATAGTACATGGATAAGTACCTAATATACTTGACAAAATGTATTAGAATCAAAAATCTTGCATTTAGTAAGAGTCCAATTATTATTAAGGAACCGTTTGTATTGAGGTACATATAAACACCATACATACATACATATACTGATAAAAATAAGTTTAGCAAGTAAATAACATATAAATCCCATATTGACCAGATTCCAGGACATGTGTAGAAGCGGTCATTGGCAATTTAACTTACATACTTATCAGTTATATTAAGGAAATAAGTCTCAACAGACATATGCGAAAACAATAGCAATATGTGGTAATCTACATGTTTTACAGACATTATAAATTCGCTCTTATTTCAATCTAAAGGGAGGTAATTTCACAAATGGTAAATTTTGGTTGCCTATATGTTTATAATGGCAAGGAAATTGTCGATTTGTTTTAGCCTGTTTTTTAACTTGAGACCCATAACAGTTATGTTGTAATGTTTAATCTTGCTATTTACCTTATTTGTATTTTTAATGTGAGATAGTATGTTTTAACTAAATGGGCTATAACTCTGATAGTTACATAGAAATACAAAAGGTAAGTGAAAACAATATCAACCTAAGTCATGCCGATGATTTAAAATACTTCACAATATAAAATAGCATTACATTTATTTAAGCTAGATGTGCATAAGGGCTTGCTAAACTTTATTTGTTCAGTATAGCAGAGGAAATAATACATGGAACAGAACACGTTTTACAAACACCTTGGATCAAGGAAGGATGTGTTAAAATACAATATGGACATATATTATTTTACAGTGCAATAAATTACAAACACAATTCTAGTTAGCTTTAGCTTTAACTAAAATTGATACTCACATGTATATATACTGAAGAGAAAAAGAAACGCAACTCGGGAATTGGGATAGCTATTGTATACTTGTATACTGCACACTTAATTCGACATAATATTCCAAAGAAATCCCAAAGTGTTTAGTAAAAAAAAAGTTGCAGTTAGTTAGAGAAAGGACACATAACTGTGATGTTGTAGACGTTTTAATCACAGTACGCTTTGAAACAAATAATTCGTAAATAGATAAATCCATTTGCGTTGATACCGGTTTGCCCCCAGTGCAAATGCTGAAGTTCCTCTTTGAACAATTGAGCCATTTGAGTACTGCATTTAACGTAAAGCAAAAGTATGTACATATACTTGAGCCAAACGCGTACTCTGTAAATAATGAAACTTTGAAGGAAAACTACGTTTTGTGTTATGTGTTGTTTTAGTCTTTCTTCCGAAATTAACATCAGAATATTGTACATAAAATATATAGCGGAAATTCCCGAGTTGCGTTTCTTTTTCGTTTCAGTATATATATTTTATAGACCATCTAGTAAATGTTCGGTTAACTATGAACATAATCTTTATCTCTTGGCTACACAATCAAATTGTCCAGACTTTTGATTTTTCTGCACGATCCGAGTGGAAGGAAATCAACAATGTGGTACTAATTATCGCTGCCGGAACTGCAGTCTTGGGTTACAAGCTTTAAAGGGAGTACATCAGGCTTTTCAAAGGGGTCTAGAGGTCCGACTTAAAATTGACAAATAATGATATTTTCTTATTTAAAGTGCCTAAACATACTGAATGATCCTAAAAATTACCCCTTAGTTACAAGTAAATTCATTCTGTACAATAATACGTGCTATCCTAGGTTACGCATCAGGGTTAATTTCAGCAATTTATGCCCGATTCCGTCCTAGCTATATGGTGTATTCGAAGTTTAAACCTTAACAATATGGTTCGAACATCATATTTTGATGGATATAAGTGTTTTATCATCAATTGGAACATTTTTATAATTTAAGATATTTCTAGAAAAATCCTGATGTGCTCCCTTTAATATACCTTTAGTGGATATATACTAACGGTAAACAATAGGTGATAATTGTTATAATAATAATAATAGTAATAGTAGTAATAATAATAATAATAATAATAATAATAATAATAATAATATAATAATAATAATAATAATAATAAAAGATACAACATATCACTGCTTGAACGTCACAGTCTCGGTTTTCAGGCCTTAAGACTCCTTAATAGAATATATATTAACGGTAAACGTTAATATATGATTAATATACTTTATTTATTTAAGTTATACACAGTTATTTAACAATAATCTGCAATGCGGTCCCACATTAACAAAAGAACAAAAGCACGATTAGAAATAACAAAGAAATCAATATAGTAAAAGTAATATAACATAAATATCATATGAACTCCGGAACTCTCCTTCAGTGTGCTGGAAACATGCCTCAGTCTCCATAGTTTCAATGGAAACATACGCTGCGGACCGCTGCTGGGGTTTAAGGTTTATGTCTCCTTTCCTGGAATCCTATTGAAAATGCGCTAACAAAAGAAACAAAAATAGAACTCAAATATACCTGAATATTTGTAATTGCAGCATGCAGTTTAACATGCTTACACTTTTATCTAGACAGTACTATATGTGCGTAATAAATACAAACTTGATAGAAGTGTGTATGTTGATGATACGGTAATGATCATTCTCAGCTTATGTCCTACTCAAGGTCATGTGTGTATTTACTAATTCATAGATTTATCAAGTATGCATTCCTAAGTCAAGGTTAGCACTGTCAAGACAAACGTGTAAACATATTAAACTGGAAGACTTTAGTTTTATGCAGAAATATTCAAGATTTTTTGAGTTCCAATTTTTATCTTTTCAATAGTAATCTTAAGTGGGATAACATAAAAGGGGATATAATCCTCAAACTAAAACTATCACTGAAGGTGATGATTACCTCCGCTTTTTGATCAGTTGTTATGTGTATATGACATTTAGGAACATTTAGGAACAACCCATTCAAAACTGTTTCAGGAATGCAAGTAGAATGTGTTATGCGACGGGACAATGTGTAACTCCCGGGACGTGACGCGACGCGACGAACGTTACGGACAGCGTGTTTTTTATACAGCCCCCACTTCACTTTGTGAAAGCGGTGATATAAACATGACAATGAAGACAAAAGGCAAGTTCTGAGTCAAACAAAATAGCGACAACTGATATCGAGATGTCCGGATAAGTAATAGATATAGTCTGGTCTCAGCGAGTTGACTTATTTAAAACCGAGATGGGCATAGCCCATCGAGGTGTTTAAATAACCAACGAGTTGAGACATACGCTATCTTTTTTGTAGCATGGTGTACTTAGTAACACTGTGACCGTCGGAGTGACCGTATTCTAACTTCCCCTATTTGGTAGTTGTAGTACGGTATAGCCACGCCCCTTTAATTACCCTAAATCAAACGATTTAATGCTTTGCATTTTTCAACGGAAATGTTACCGAACATACTTCAAGAACTGTTTTAAATATATCTCACATGCAATAAGAACATACTTGAATACAAATGTATTTTTCTTGTTATACGTACAATATATATGCTATATTTACATTTAGAATTGTCTTTATTGGGATATTTCAACCATTTTATAAAACGTATCTGAAAGGAATGTTCAGTATTACACCCATACATCAATGAACTGAGCATACTACGATAACATATATATGACTTAGCCGAAACATGTTGCATATACGCAAACAAAATGTTAATTTTGCGTTAACTTTCGTTTTCCGTATATATACATATGAGTATCAATTGCATATACGCAAACGAAATGTTAATTTCTAATCGTGCTTTTGTTGCATTCCTAATTCAACCACATATTTCCGAATAAAATGGAATACAATTTTTTCAAGCAATAACACAAAAGAAATACAAACAAAATAAGAAAATAATTCGGTAAGTATGTGTTGGGTTACAGAATATACATGCCGCGCATGCTTTATTATGATTGATATTGCCATAATATCGGTTTGTTAACATTCTGTTAATCAGGGGCCCGTTTTATGAAACAACTTACGAACATTCTGATCGTAAATCAATTTCTTAAATGCTTCACTATAAATTACACTTATCAAATAAACGTGATTTCATAACAATTTCTTGTACATGTGATATTTATGCACTACGTGCACACATCATTGTCTGCATTGAATGCTTATGTGAAAAAAGTGAACGATTTTAAAATTTGAGACTTATCGTAAGATGTTTAATAAAACAGGGCCCTGGAGAACAATTGTTTCAAACATTTATATACTCAGCACATTGAAAAACGCAACATTTTTGATTTTCGATTATTTTTAGTCCATTATTTGTGTTGTTCAAATAAAGATTGTATTTTATGTTAGTACACGAGCCTCTTTGTCCCAAATGCTAACATATGGCGATGACCAGTTGCATAAGATTTGCTCTACGTGTTTCATTTAAAATACATTTAACTTTAATATCTTTGAAATCTCTAGAAATTTAAAAAATACCAAGTGTTGCGTTTTCAAATGCACTGAGTGTATGGAGATAAAATATTACCTATCGTAGTTGGTTATCGAGATAGTAATTTCACTAAAACAAATATATGTGCATGTTTCGACTTTGTACACTGATACAATGCTTGTGCAATGTAATTTTTATTTCTTCAGACACCTTAAGGTGACCCATCTAAACTCCCCGTTTAAGGCGGTGCAAAAACGACGGGCACTCCTAGCCACACTTTAAACATAAACATGTAATATAAGGTTAAGCATATTAGGCAATATAAAACAACTAAACACTTATACATGTAGCACGGTTTATATCAATGTTACGTTGTTTGATACTCCTTAAGTAGCTATCCCGCCAACAACAGCCAAATTTTACAACATAATTACATCGTTTCTTAACCTACTGACGACGAGGTCTATTTTGAGAATACAAACTCCATAGACACACTACAAACGGCTTTAACCAGCCAAACCCAACCACAAAACTGGAACGTCGCCAGATTTTTACATGGAGCGTATAGTGGGGGAATTTCATTATTGTTTAATATTAAAATATCTATAAATATGATCGCTTAGGTGCAAACGGTTTCTTAAAATACAATTTATTATCTTTATTTTGATATAAGTTTCATATTTTTATGTTAAAAGGATCTTGGTCTGTTTTCGGGTCTAAATACACCATCTAGTGTCCTTATATGTTCTATATAAAATTCTTAAAATATGTCGAACATGTGTTTTTTAATTGTAAATATATCGCATAATGACGAAACTGAAGCCTTAGGTGCAAACGGTTCCAAATAGGTGAAACACTAATCTTTATTTTGATATAGTTTTTTTGTTAATGACACTAGTTATAGATGGTCTGTTTTACAAGCAAAGATAGCTTCTTTTTTTTAATTATTAATTGTTGTTGTTGTTGTTGTTGTTGTTTGCGATAATCACATTAAGCAGACGACGCGGATAAATATATATCATGAAGAGTTGTATGCATAAATGTTTAATTCATGCAAAAACCCATTACACATGTATTTCTCTGTCCAATAATGGTATTTCCATTTTAGGCAAAACAGGAGTCAGAACGAAACATTTGCTATATCAAAAATAATGGTATTTTTAACTTTAGACAGCTTTTTATAGAAGTTCTCACAATTATAGTGCCATTTCCATAAAAATACACTTAAAAAAATCTATTCTCAGTTATACCTTATTAAAAGCTTGTTTATAATAAAGTATTTCATGTAAATATTAAACTGATTTTTTAAAAATGTGTTTTGCTTAAATTTACTAAAGTGCATTTACAGTTTCATTCCATATGGTCACTGTAGATACATATTGATTCTCAATGTTTTATGGCCCCCATAAATTGTGCAAGTGTGACTGCCGACACGCTCAATTACATAACGCCCGAGGCGGCTTTATCGATATCTGCGGGAGGTAAATCAGTACTAATCTATCACCAAGAGTTACATTACGTGAAATTATTGTTTTTTTTCAGTCGATTTCGATTTGAGGAAGATTCTTCCATATGAACCCGTGAACCTTTTAATCGATACAAATACATTATTATATGACCTGAACACCTGGACAGAGCTTTTATAAACGTCTTTTAGCGTAATTTTGTTGTTATTTTGCGGGTTAGTTTCTTTGAAATAATTGCAAAATGTTTGTCAAAAAACATAATCTCTCCACCATGACCATCAATCTCCTTACGTATTTTTGAAACCTCACCTTAATAGCATTAATTACTTTGACGTACGTTTGCTTGTGCCACCTAATACCGACTGAATTCGCCTTATCATAACGGTATCATTCCGAGAACATGAAAACAGGAGGCAAATTGCTCTTGGTCGATTACCTGATGCTCAGCGACTCTTGAGACGTGATCAAGTCTCGGCTATTTATAAATAACGGTGACCATCTTGGTGTATTGACCTTATTTGAACACACTTTAAGAGTTTACCCTATAAATAATGATATATAAACTTCGGACGCCCAAGGTTGGGTCGTTTTTGACCCGGCGGACTTCTCTAGACAATAACGATTACTTCTGGAGAAAAAAAATGTCAAAGTTAAGAAGTTGTTTAAAACTAACATATTTGAAGTTTGTTTGTTTGTTTGTTTGTATGGTGTTTAACGTCATTTTCAACAAATATAAGGTTATATATGGCGGTCGATTTTTTTGTGGTGGAGACAGACAACCAACATTTCGTGGGTAGAGTTTCAATATACATCTATATACCAACTTTCGATGGGACATTTTAAATGCGGAGTTTTCAGTTAAAAAAAAAAACTCCATTATTTAGCGATCACTTTTTTACAAAATCGTGACCTGTTCAGCGGTTCTTAACCTGCTAACAATATCCGGCTGCTGATCAGTCATTTTCCACAAAACACCCCTTTGTCACATTAACTGAATGGTCTTTATTAAAAAACTGAACTGTCCATTATATATATATGTAGCGGGTTAAAGGTTAATTTGGGTATTTTTTATGTGACGGTGACAATTTGGAATGTCTCGCTGAACTTTACTAACTTGAAAAACATTGGCGGCAGGATCATACATGTAAAGTATGGTAGGCATTGACTAAGTGGCTTCTCAGAAGACATTGGCGGCAGGATCATACATGTAAAGTATGGTCAGCATTGACCAAGTGGCGTCTCAGAAGTCTTTTTAGCAAATGTTTACGACAACGTCGGACGAAAATCGCTCACTTGGGGCTTATTTTGCTACAAGAATACATTTACAGAATACACAATGTAATTATGTATCAATACTGTTTTTTTATGTTTTGGTAACGAGTGGTGCAATTGATTTGCAACGTATATTTAACAAGTGTAGCACAAGTGACCTCTGTTGTATCATCATGTGTTTTATGATCAAACAAAAAACAATGGATTATGTTTTAAGTAAAACAAGAGGCCCAAGAGGGCCTGTGGATGCTCTACTGGCTAAAACAGCTCTTATAGATTTAGCTAGATATAGCTAGATATAGCTCTCTTCTCCTATAAATTTAAACAAAGGAAAATATAATATAGCATTTTTCAGCAAATCAAGGGCCACAACTCTGTTATTACTAACAAGATCTAGCTGGTTTTCGAAATTGTCCAAGATTCCATTGATATACCGCGCTTTGCACAACTAGACATCATACTGAGGCTTCCTGCCAAATTTCGTAGAAATCCAACAAGCCGTTTAAGAGGTGTAGCGCCGACAAGAAATTTAAAATAAAAATGTCAAATGGCCGTAACTCCGTCAAAAATCAGCAAACTGGAACAAAAGCGTGATATGCACAACTAGACATCTTACCGATGCTTCCTGCCAAGTTTCGTCGAAATTCAACAAGGCATTTAGGATGAGTAGCAAGAAATTTTAAAGTAAGTGTCAAGTAATTAAAAAGATAATGAAAAAAAAAAAACAATGATAACATTTTAAAAAAAAAATTAAATAAAGTTAAAAAAAAAAAAAAAATTGAAATTGAAAAAAAAAAAAATACACAAATCAAATTAAACACACACAAAAAATAAATAAATAATTAAAAACACTGTAACCCCCGGAGAGCGTCCAAATTTGACACCAGGGTCACCATTTGAACACACTTGGTAGAGGACCATAAGCTGTTGTCTAAGTAAAACTGTGACCCCCAGGGTGTGGCCAAATGTGACCAATGGGTCACCATTTGAACAAACTTGGTAGAAGACCATAAGCTTATAGCAAATGCAAAATATTAAACCTCTGGCTCTTGCAGTTTCAGTTTTTCCCTATACATGTCTATGTAAAAAATGTGACCCTTGGGGCGGGGTCAAATGCAAGATATTAAAGCTCTGGCTCTTGCAGTTCCGGAGAAGAAGATAATTTCAGTTTTTCCCTATACAAGCATTTATGTATAACTGTGACCCCCCGGGTGGGGCCAGATGTGACCCCAGGGTCACCATTTGAACAAAACTGGTAAAGGACCATAAGCTTATAGCAACAGCAAAATAGTAAACCTCTGGCTCTTGCAGTTTCAGAGAAGATTTTTTAAGTTTTTCCCTATACATGTCTATGTAAAACATGTGACCCTTGGGGCGGGGCCAAATGTGACCCCAGGGTCAGGATTTGAACAAACTTGGTAAAGGACCATAAGCTTATAGTAAATGCAAAATATCAAACCTCTGGCTGTTGTAGTTTTTGAGAAGAAGATTTTTTTAAAAAAAATCCTATATAAGTCTATATAAAACTGTGACCCCCGGGGCGGGGACAAATTTGACCCCAGGGTTACCATTTGAACAAACTTAGTAGAGGAACATAAGCTGATAATACATGTAATACATGAGAGCTCTGTGCCTTGTGGTTTCAGAGAAGAAGATTTAAAAAAAAAAAATCCTATATGTCTAAATGAAAAACATGCATAACCTCAATATACAAACTTTGGATCCCCGGGGCACAGCCATTTTTGACCCCGGGAACTTTATTTGAACAAACTTGATAGTCTAGGAGTTGGCGATCATTTTAAAAGAAAAACTGTTGAAATCTGTCCAGCGGTTCTGGAGAAGAATATTTTTTAAGATTTCGATTATATATGGTAATGGCAGCCATCTTGGATGTAGCGCTGACCTAATTTTAACAAATCTGAAAAGCATTTATCTAAGAATCATCCATGTGAATATTGGTCAAAATTAGCCAAGCGGTTTCTGGGCAGTGGGCAGAAGTCGTTTGAAAAAAGTTAACGGACGGACGGACGACGGAAGACGGACACCACACCATCCCGTAAGCTCTGCTGGCCCTTGGCCTGTAGAGCTAAAAACAGGTCTTAATACCGAAGAAATGTACATAGTTATATCTGTATACTTAGTATAGTATAGATAAACGTGCTTGTTTAGTTTTATTTCAATTTCCCACAACAAACACGAGCAATAAGAAAGTCAGTTAAAAATAAAGAAAAGGTTATAAGGTTAATTTATGCTCGACATATATTAATGCAATGATAATGCCTGCAAAATTTGACAAATTAGATAGAGACGGTTTGGTCACATTTTACAGACAGGAATAGCACACTCTGTAAAACTGCTAAGTCCTTAAACGTAATTCCGCAGTCGTCTGTCCTTATTTTTTAATAAACATTATTCATAAGCTATGTGAACTGTATCAGCTGTATTTTACTAGAAACTCTCCACATAGCACGAAGCTCGAACCGAAGGTTGGCCAACATGAAATACAATGTTAAAATAAAAATAAGCACGGCCAATATGAACCACTTAATTAACGACTATAAGGTGACCGACTTAAAATTAAAATGATACTCAGCATTTAAAGAAACTACCCCCCAAATAACAGCAACATTACACTAAAAATGTTTGTCAAAACTCTATCCAGGTGTCCGGTCATATAATAATGTAGATGTGCTGCTTAAAAGTAAAGGTTTACTTAAGTGTCCTTAAAATATATGTGATTGAATATGCATGAAATGAATTCTGAGTTGGAAATGCAAAATCTCTTGATGCACTAATATTTTTCTGAATTAAATTCATATGAAATACTTAAATTACAAAGAAAACATTTTTTCGGCTTGACTGTTTTAAGTATACAGTAAATTATGCTCAGAATTATATTGCGCTAGAATAAAGGTTTGTACTTTGGCATATCACTCCGCCGTCAAAACGTTCAAAATACGCACCACCAAATCATTCCCACAGGGTTCTAGAACAGCATTTTGCTTACCAGCACTTTCAAGTATCACATAGCTCTTAACAACCTACCTTAAATTAAATTACTGACTTAAAATATATATCAAAATGTAGAAAATAAGTCGTGTGTTTCTTTCGACTGTTTACTTGATAGGCGGTGGTGTCACGGTGTTGAAGTTCTGTTCGCCATTTTAATATTTTAACTATGGTCATGTGACAAATTATCATGTGATCGCAGGCTACTGTTTTAGACGTTGACAGAGGTCAATGTAATGGCCTCGGGGAGACTGCGTTGTCAGTAGGTTAAGAAACGTGGTACATATGTTGTAAATTTTGCCTGTTGATATCGGGATAGCGACTTTAAATAGAGTGCTTCACTGAAACATACTTTAGTATAGCTGTTTTCATGTTCGTATTGATTCTACCAACTGAAATGATGCAGCTTGTATAGATTAACATATTGTTAAATCTAAAACATAACGATATTTCTTGATCACATGGCTAAACTAGTTAATTAATAAAATTGACTGTAATATAAGACCGCGGCCTTTGGCCTTGGGCCTATATGACAACCATTGGACCAATAACTGGACCAATATGAATTGATTTAATTAAAGGGGATGTTGCACTATTCTGAAACCGGTTTTAGTATAAAAAGGGGCTTACAAACATTAAAGAACTTGAAATCATTATCAAAATACCATAACAATACAGTAGATATGACCTATTGGAAATAGGGAAAAAAAACATAAAAGATGGCGGCAATCTTGAAACGATAACGTCATCCAGCCATATTACCATATATGGCATACTGGTAAATATTGTTTAAAGCAAATAAATCAGCAAGTACATAATAAGTATACTAATTATTATACGTTTAAAACGTATATATAGTTTGCTCATTTTATAATTGTACATTAATTACATAATAAGTATAGTAATTATTATACGTTTAAAACGTATATATAGTTTGCTCATTTTATAATTGTACATTAATTTGCACTGATTTGCTTTGCTATAATTGATATTAACCAGTATTCCATGTATGGTAAAAGGGACTGATGACTTCATCATTCCAAGATGGCCGCCTCCTTCAGTGGCATAGCTAGCAGCTTGTTTTGAAAGTTTATCCTTTCAAATTTGTAAATCTATTTGTAATGAACATTTGCATACCTGGGCTTAGTCTAAGAATATTCTCAAAAATGGTTGGTGAATTCAAGGCTTCAGCTCAACAAATGCATTCTTAAAAACATATCCTTTTTGGAGGCATGCCCCAGACCCCCCACCCCACCCATAAGCAACATAGGAATTGCAAATCGGTTGCAGTACATTTGTTAATTTGCAATTTGTTAATAGGCCATATCTCCGTCTTCTTTATTTCAGATGTTCGATCATTTCTACGTTTTTCAGAGATAATAATAAAACATATCATAGAATAGTGCAAACAAAACAAAAACATTTTAATAAATTATATAATTAAAACTACAACCAAGGTTTATTTCGCCGATCACACAACTTAAAAGTAGTCAGTGATCCGACAACGATTCTTCCGTCACATCCTTTGCCTCCAGTTCATCTTGCACATACTAGAAAATAAACTGAGACTGTAATTTCTAGGATGATTCCTGTTTCTTCAGTTCATCCAGCGTACACTGAACGTATCGTCTACAGCGACTCATCTGTTACACCCTTCGCTGCCAGTTCCTCTTGAACCCTCTGCAAATAACTTGGGTCTGGGTAGCCGAAACTGAAATATGAAAATTGTCGAAGTGTTCAGTTTCTTTTGCAACTGAGTATAGTAAGTATGTGTAGGCTTGCGCAATCAAGCAGTATAACAAAATATTGAACGAGCACCATCGTCTATTTTCTAGACGAAAACTATTGTGTATATAGTATATAAGTCTAATTAAAGCAGGGTCCCAATGATCAGTACATGAAAAATGCTTATTAATAAATGCAGACAATTCTCAAGTTTTTGCGTCTGTGTGATCAAGATCGATTCAGGACGTTTCGACACCAAACCATTTCGACACCAAGACGAATCGGCACCTAGACGTTTCGGCATCAAACCATTTCGGCATCTATTTTAATTTTTACCCTAGACGTTTAGGCATCCATTTATATTTGAAGTATAGAAGTAAAGAAATTAAATATTTTCTGTAAGATCACTTGTTATTCATTTAAAATGCAAAGTTGATTGCCTTAACGGCAACTCCGAAGAGGTTTTGAGCCTGAATACAACTAAAACATGAACATAACTATAATCACTTGTAAAATTTAAGTAAATATGACTTATATTATATTGTAGCATGGTCACAGAAACTCCCTTTGTAATAGCTCAGGTGTTAACCGTTTAATTGAAAATATTTGAATATGTTCCCTTTAACATGTATAATAATGTATACCTAAGACCAAATAAAAACGTATCTGTATTCATACAGTATCTTTTAATTCTTCACGTTACCTTCCTGTCATCTCCATATCGACGACTACAGGTATGTGACTTGAACAAAGCCTCCACAAACTTACCCATTATTAAAAATTGTCTACATATAACGCATGCGTTATGCGTTATACTTTTCTGTGAGTCAATCTATTTTAAGCCGTGGCAGCCATCATAGAAGTTGGACCTGATCTGATTTTTTTATTAATATTTTTTATTAACTAGGCATCAGTTGCAATATATATATGAAGTTTAAGGATAAATCAACCAATAAATTCAGAGGAGGTAGTCGTCACAAGTTCTTACTGTTTGGCTATGTAAACGAAGATGGCCAATGACGGCTTTGTTTAACGTCAAATCGAAAATGTTGTTTTACATCAACAACATGCCATACCACTTACTTTGTTAAATGTTCCAAATCCATACTATATTTGGTGTTAGAGGAGAAGTGTTCACAAACGTGTTATTGTATAAACCTACATTTACCCGTGACGTCCATTTTTGATTTCAAAGTGACCAGATTTTATTTATGAGAGACATGATACGACATCAAGATCAACATTCCTATAAAGTGTCATGAACATTGCGTGGTTTCAGAGTAGTCGCCACAAGGCTTTCTTATATATAACTCTATGCGAACGAAGATGGGGCTGGTGTCCATATTTTTTATCAAGTTAAAATAAAGTCTGTGCATGACCAACATGTCCGGTTAGTCGTTTTAGTAAATGTAACAAATTAATACCAATTAAAACCTCTCCGTGCAAATCTGTGAAAATCCATCAAGTAATTTCGGGGCAGTAGTCGACACTAGTTTCCTATATAACTCTATGTAAGCAAAGATAGCCACTGGCCATGTTTAACGTCATATCAAAATGAATTTTGTTACGCACTAAATATATGCATTGCAAGTTATTTTGTTAAAAGTGTTCCAAATTAATATCACATTTGAGAATTAATCGCCATAAAATTTAATTTTGAAAATATATTTTAAGCTATGTCAGACATCTTGAATTTGTTATCAATCCGATTTCTTTTAGCTAGAATCAAATGGACACCACATAGGGTTTTATTGGGGTAGCACTAGTGATCACAAACTTGTCTATTTTAAATCTATTTTAACCGTGGTGGCCATCTTAGACGTTGGACTAGCCTAATTAAAAAAATAACTATGTATCATTTTCCTGCTGTTAACTTTATTCACGAGGTATAGAAAATAGGACAAGTTCTGTCATAAATAGCGGCATTTAACTGTCAAAAATAAAATCATAAGTATGTATTTGTGTAGGGAAGAAATTTGCACAGTGATGGGCTTGCGGTAACTGAAAGGGAGCAATTGCATCACCTTGAACAAGTTACACGATGGACTATATATATCGTGGTTCTATTAGTTGAAACGATTTCCAGCAGGGATTATGGGGATTCTTCGAACCGTTTGATTTCATTTCACCCTAAGCCGAACCATTTCAAAGTAAGATAGATATAACTGCAAGTATAGTTAACTCATGTTCCATTAGTTTGTTAAATATTTTGCCAGACTGTCCGGGAGTTTTTCGCTTTGGGTCAAGACTGACGAAACATGGGTTTATACTGAATCAAATAAGCATTCTGACATACTTCTTTAACGGTATGACGGATATATATTGCAAGTCTAATTTAAATTTTCAAAAAATAATCGTTGAATGGACTGGACGGATGTGTAATACATCACCTGTTTCCGCGACTGAGCACATATTGGAAATAAATAAAATAAAACTAGTGTGTACACACTCATAAAACAATATATTAAGTAGAATTCTTAAGTAGTATTCATAGACAAATACTGTTGAATTGTGAGTTTCATTAGCTGCCCGCAATGTTATTCTATTTTTTCAGTGGGCTTTCGTGTTACTGGCCGCGGCTGGGGAAAATGGTCCATTACAACTACGCGCTTAACTAATCAGAAATGTAGTAATGTTAATGAATGGTGATAATGTTATTGCCACCGAGTGCGATATAAACGTTAGGCGTACTTACTGCGCTGATCCCCCATCCGTATGTGTTTTATGATGAATATCATTCCACGTGACGACATCTTCCTGACCAGTGGTCACCGACCTCCCGATTGTAAACACAAGTTTCCGGTCAAACGCACACTGCAATAGCTTCAGTACCTTACGGCCTTCCCTACAGTCAGGCAGGTAAGCAGTGCGCCGTGAGCCATAGTAGCGTTTACCAGGATTAGGATGGTCCTCCTGAAACACACACAAAGGGACAATCACTTTAAGGACTATCGGTCAGCCATCTTTGATCCAAAAAATCCAATATCGATGAGATATGGTCAAGTGAAATTTTCAACGATGTACGCATTTTAGGCACGAGCAATGTCAACCATATGGTACATGACAGTAATTCAACACTATTGATATGAACATAATATTAGAAAGTATACTTATATGGCAGAAATTGTGCGCTTTATATTCGAAATGTTTGGTACAGTTTTACTCAAAGCTGTTTTGTTTTTTATGTGAAATAAACTGGTCCATAAAATAGTCCATTTATCCAGAGAGTGCAGACGAGACATCATTTCTGAATAAAATAATTATTATTAATGATGCGCAAATATTCAACTTATGCAGAAAATATAGCGGTACAACGCACGTTTTTAATATTTGCCGTATGAATAACGATAAGATTGTAATACATTATTAGCATATAACACTGTATGTATTTGTGTAAAATGGGGTCTATCTTATACACATATTTGCTGAGTATTCGCTCGTGGAAATTTGAACATTTTATCAGATATATCGTCTTTATTAAATATTTTGTTTTACCGATAACCAGTATAATTAACCAATAGCCTATTTTCTATGCATTTTATTTAAAAATGTTACTGTTACATGAAAACAAACCGTGCATATAAACAAGTTATGTAGTTAAATCAAAAATGAAACAACACGATTATACTAGTTGTATGTCAACTATAACATAACAAATTGTATCGAGAGAAAAAAAAATACCTTTTGAATACCACCATGGAAGTTATAGTTGATAACAATAATTCCGTGATTCTCGTATCCTGGTAGACTTTCACTTGTTTTTTTATGTACACGCATATCACCGTCTGGCTGGCTGCCAGTCAGTACGCCGTAAACTGTAGAGCAGTTGGGACAGACAGGTTTCACCTTAAAGCACTGTTCAATACACTCGGTACAAAACCTGTGTCCACATTTGGACAACACTTTAGGATTGTCGAGACTGTCCATGCATATTGGACATACTTCGATACTCTTTAGATTCTCTTCATTTGAACTGTCAGTTACTATTGATTTGTTTAAATCATTGTCGTATATCTCTGCATCCATTTCTGTCGAAGGCACAGTATTAGACATATTACTGTCTTTGTTTACATCTTTTCCAAAATGTGTGTTCGTAGGATGAATACCGCGATCATCACCAGTGTCTACAAACGTTGCTGGGTCTGTGACTGGACTTTCAGGGGGTGTAGCATATATGTCGTCGTTATCGTTGCCTTCATTACTCTGCATGTTCAAATGTGGTCGGTTTTTGAGCTGCATTCTTTTCATAGAACCAAGTTTCTTCCCTGTGCTTTCGCCTTCTATGTATTCAGTGAAAACTCTACTGACAGATCGTGTCGCTTCGTTGCTGATATTGATAACATGGACCTCTGTTAGCTTTTGTGACTTTGACTTTGTAGAGGAATTAAAACACTCTATTATGGCGTTCAGTAGAGCCCTGGATGAGTTATCAAAATGAGCTTCCTGTCGACCTGAAAGCATAAAAGTGCATAGCTGTGCATAAAATAATGGGTGCACTTTATTGGTATCCCGGTTATACACTAAGAATCAACCTAAGAATATGTCAATAATATTCTCCTTGTTTTGTGTATTTTGAGCTTGATTTATAGAGATACAAAATAACGAGTGTAAATCGTCTGATCTGATTGCATGAACATATTTTAAAACTTTTAAGTCAATGTGTTTTCTTAGAAATAAGTTATAACACTTATACAACTGGGTATATAGGATTTTATTAAGTACTTCGAATTAGTGAAGCTTTTGATGTTCCTAATTCTAAAATATGCCAGTTAAACTTATTTTGACATCATGTTTTACTAGCATTACCACTACAAATGCGTTTGCAAAAGAATTTTTCGAAATATTTAATGTTAACGCTGAATTACAGTTACTTGAATTTCAAACAATATTCAATGTAAAGGGAGGTAATTTAAGATTATCCATATTTCATTTTTTTATAGACGGAAAATCTGCGATAAATGGGTCAACTTTTTATGTTTTTTTCTATTATTTCATACCAATTTTAAGAATTTTATATCTTTAAGCGAGCTTTGACTCATGTCATGTGTTTTATCAGTACATTTCATGTTTTCATATAAAGAGAGGGTAACTCTCAAAAGATGTAACAATTTAAACAAAAAATAAATGTTTTACAAACTATGGGTCAAAACAAAATACTTACATATATCTATTCTAAAATATATTTAAAATAAGAAAATAAGTTAAGATACAAAAGTTGATAATTAGCAATTTTGTTCAGTGTATGCCGCGGTGTACATGTTTAACCAGATTTTCACTCGATGCATTCCGGGTGACTGCGCGCGCATCCAATCGGCATATGCCGTCCAGCCCTGATAAAATATCTCGGCACATTTCGGTGAACCGATCACGTGAACGGTTAAGTCCGGCACATCTCGATCGGCATACGAATAAAGTGCACCCAATGTGTTCGTTAATAAAATAAATTGTGTTGCGCTCTAAAACTGAAATTTGTTTTGAACCGTGTCGTGTATTTACGTAGTACGAAGTAAAACTGCATTAAGTAAACTGTGTGTTAACTTTTAACGTATTATTGGATTAATCTTCAATCTCATCGCAATCTCGTCGCAGACATCTTCTCGCATGCTGACAAATATGGTGGAAATCGATTAATGGACACATCTTCCACGCTCTAAACAATGACAGGGTTGGGTTGGAGTGTGCGCGGTGTGGGGAGAATTTGAGTGTCAGACATGTCCGTGCTTGTATTAAAATTATCATTCTATCATAAGTTTAGTAAAGACCAGATTGAAAAAGAGCTGTCGGAGAATAGCGCAGCTCCACTATTCCCTCGTCAGAGACCAACACATTACACAACTGATATACGATCAGAGAAACTGTAATCTCTTCATATAAGCCATATATAAAGAAATAGCAGAGATATATTCATCCATAAGCAATATTAACAAACAAAAAACTGATATTAAAAGAAAATAAATAAGTATAACGGTTTGATTAGCGGTGGGGCTAGGGACCTGGTGATAGTGTAGAATGTGTGTGGGGGAAATTGCCATGGGAAAAGGTATGCCCTGTGTACCATTTAACAATATAAATAAAGAATGCACAAGGCATTATTTCGACGGAGAGTGGACTGATAAAAGATATGCACTATATGTGCCTATGAACAATATCAAAAACACAGACAATTATGGGGGAAATGAGGGTAAGGAATGGTTTCATGAGGACGGTGATGATTGAGATGAGCAGTGGTGTACTTTATATACTCAGAAAAATAGAAAATATTGTAAAACAAAACTCTGGAATTATGTGTGATGTACCACAGAGAGCTTTAAAACAAGAGGGCAAAGATTGCCCAGAGCGGGCAAAAATGTCCCTGAGCCAAAATGTCCCTGAGCTGTTTCTTTTTAAATCAAGGGCCACACCTCTGGTGTTGTTTTCCATTAAAGGTGATTTTCGAACATACCCGAGTTTTCACTGTTATTAACACTCTGACCAAGTTAGATTAATATCAGATGTAAAATGAAGGTGCTAGAATTAAGTATAGTATTTTTCACGAAATTATTGACAATAATGAGATGTTTATTATCTGGTAATAGTGTTAAGAAATATAACAAGATCGGACAATGAAAGCAGCATTCAAGGACGACAGTCAACCACAAAACACAAAAACAAACACGCAAACAGACAAACGATAAGGCAAAAGTAATAAAAAATACAAACGACATCACAAACACAAAAGGGTTGACAATAGGGCTACCGCCTTGGAACGGTCAGTGGCAACAAAGGCCACTGGGGGTTTAAACCGGTTCTAGGGTGCACCAAACCTGACACTTACCCTACTGTCATCCCATTAAAACAGGACAGTGTAAATAAAGAAATCCCCGCCATGATCTAATCTCTAACCAACAAGGCAGCATCAATAGGCAATATAAGTAAAACACAAATATGCTCGTGTAAATATAATACAAAAAAACAATAGCTTAGAAAGCCACAATGAAGGTACTCAGTGACTTGGCAGAAGCCAGAGCAACAAGAGAATAAACCATTAAGGGCACGACAGGAAAAATCATAGACAAACATCAAACGCCACCGTCCCAATGGGCTTTAGGTAGGCGTCATCATTAAGTTTGGTAAATATCGAATGCAAACTGAATGTGCTTAAGTGTTGACAATGCAAAATATAGCATCTGTCATTAAGCACAGTTCTTACGGATGGCTAGAGGTATACGGTACTGGTTCTACTCAGGAAATGTAGGGTGATCTGCCTCTCTACATGACTTGTGTATGTTCGTTACAAATGTGGGTCAATGACTGACCTTCACCTACGTTTTGAACTTCGTTAGTTAACATTAAAGTTTTACATTTAAGTTGTGTATTAAGTCCCTTACTCAAATACCAAACACATACATCTTTTAAACTTCCTACACACTTCAAGCAGTCGATGTTCCTGCCAAAACTCGGTCAGTATAAAGGACATTAACCTACTTTTCAAACTGTTAATTTAAATTTGAAGTTGTTGTTTTTTTAATTCTTTTCATAGACATCAGATGTCGTAAACCTATCAAACTTCACACATGTTTACAACTACTAGTAAATGACAGGCGTTTCAATAAAAAACAGTGAGAATGACCTGGATATCTTACACACTCTATTGAACTTCGTTTATGTGACTGACAGAGCTAAAGAGGGTCATCCGTGCCTCATGCACACATTTTCTGGTTTATTCGTGTCATGTATACGTAATGCGAGAAAAATGCGATTAATGTGTAGACTTGATAAAGTATATTTCTCTTTTAAAAAGATAGAGACCTGGTTCCACCCCTGAGATCAAATTATGCCAGGGATAGAATAGATTCCATCTATAGTTTTACCTGTTCCAAAGATAGGAATAGCTAGTTTCTTGATCCCTGACTCTGTCACTTTCTGAAGTACCTGAACGTAGCACATGGCTAGCTTGGGAACATACTCAGAGCTTCTTCTGTCTTGTGGTACGACAACGTTGTAAATGTTGGAACAACTTAGTTTTTTAGATGACGTAACTATCACATTGCCTATGTCATAGATTCTTGCATGTCTTCTCCCATTGATGGTATTTTCGAATGTAGCATCTCTTGCAACTATTTCACGAGCTACACCCCCTTTATTCAAAAGTTTAGGATCTTGTGGACAAACTATAACTCCTTCTTTAAAATCGACTATGTCTCCTGATTTCACTACGACTCTAAACTCTTTAGAAAAGAGGAACAGCATTTCTTTGTGGTGTTGGCGAGAACTCTGCTGAATTGTGGGATAAGTTAGTACTTCGTACCCTCTCTGGACAGAACTGCTGAACATGTTCATTAAAAACGCTTTGACACGCTCTTGGGTGCTTGGTTCGTGTAATGGTTCAGACAACAGTACCTTTGCTTCTTTGTCATTGTTGACCAAGGCAGCAAATGTAAGCTGGATTAACTTCACCATTTTGACGTCAATGTCTATGAAGTGAATCTCTCGTAGGGTACCGTTTCCACATGCCTGACTATAATCAATCACTGCCTCACAGTACTGCAAGGCGCACAGTTTCTTGGGAACTCCAAATATTCCTTAAAATAGGAAATAGGTAGTAATGAAGACAATTTTAATATAAAATAACGGGTAAAACTCTTTATGAATAAGGCCTTGTATTTTAAAGCTATAAATATCTGCCCCTTGTGGCCTGTTATAATCTCCCTATGAAGCTGCTGTCCAACCTAATATGTTTTAACGTGGCATAAACCCCATTTCGTTTCATTTGTCAATCTTATAAATGGTTAAACAGTTTTAAGCAAGCATGTAAAATTAACTTAGCTAAATCTTCAGACTGACATACACGTAACTGTCATGTAAAACGAATGGCATGAAACCTACGACAAACAATTTACCTGAGCTGATAGATGGTATTCCAATAGAGACGTAACCGGCTTCGCGAGCTTTGTATAGACATGACGTTACTGCACTGCACAAATCTGTCTGAAGTTGGTCAATTTGTTTCTTGCCATAGTTACTCCATCTAGGACCAACTGAATGTATTACACATGCATACGGAAGTTTACCTGCAGTGGTTACACAACAGCTACCTACACGCAACTTGCCATGTCTCTTTATGTACGCGTTGCATTCATTATACAGATTCGGACCAGCAGCCTTTGCGATCTTTTCGGCAATACCTCCGCCATGTTGTAGTGTTTCATTCGCAGCATTTACGATACAGTCTACGTTTAACCGCAATATACCTTTCTGGTAAACATACACATTGATCCCTTCTGTTGTCTTGTAGAATGTTGCTGGCGGAGGGACATTTCGTGCGTTGTTGTAAGCAATTGCTTGTTGTCTGTCTTTTTGTTTTAGTGCATAGGAACCATACGATTCCCCTTGAAAAGGTTCTGGAGTGTGTCGTTTTTTTCTTGGTGTAACATGATTGCCTTTTAATTTAAATGTCACACATTCTTTAAAGTGTTTTACTATTTCAAACGAAGGACCTACGATCTTTACTACGTCGTCTTCTTCGAAAACATGGATGTCTTTCCAATTATTTTCGCTTTTTACTTCTGCGGATGCTCGCAGAACTGATTGGTTATCATGTGATTGATCAGTGTCCCCAGCCTCCTTCTTATCCAATATAGGTATATCATCAAAATGAAATCCTTCTAGATCTTGGATTGCACATCTAACCCAATTACTTGCGGCGTGTGCTGCAGCTTTATTGGTACTTTCAATCACAACTGTGTTTGTTTTGAATGTAATACTGACGTTCGTGTTCAGCGCCCCTTCCCATTCAGCTTTATAAAAGTATTTCAGCGATGCGTACACTTCACAACGAACATCTAATATCGCAATTCTCTTGCTGGTCTTGTTCTGTATTGACTCAAATGTTTCTTTGCAACTGCTTTCAATGTCTGAATCAATTTCTTCAAAACTGCTATTGGAGTCACTTATTTCATCCTCGTCTGTCGTTGGGTCATCCAGCATTTGAAATAAGATGCGACGTATATCCTCGAGCACCGATATTTTAGCAGTTATGCTTATCGTCCCAGATATAGATACTTGACAAGTATCTTTAAAGTTCTTTTCTAGTTGACTTTTAATATTCGATCTTCTTTCATCATCCAAATGGTCGACTACATCTTTTTTTAACTCAACGCTTGTGTAAGACTCGTCTAGATACTGTAAGGAATTAACTTTGGCAGTACTGTCATATATAAGTATGGAGTTTAAAAAGTTCACATGTTTTATATTCAACTCTCAAACACGTGAATACTACTGAAATAATCTACTTAGATTCGTTTTGTTCACCAACCATTAGTTTACCTTTACACAGTTTATATTAAGCTGCGTTATTTAAGAAATGTATGACTTGCCTCCCACACGTTAACCAGTGTGCATGAATAGTTTGATAAATCAGATGCAAGTGATTAATAGCAACAAACAATAAATACCTTCCCAAAGTAGATATTAAATAAAACATTATAAATTTAACTTATATTACTAAACATGTTTTTGGTACAAGGTCTTTTCAAGATTAAGATTAGCATTACATTATTCACATATTAAGTAGAACGCATCGACATATTACTTCGTTCGAATTATGTAAGAAATACTCTTTTTTTCAAACTGTACGATTAATTGTACTTACTTCTGCAAGAACGTGCATGGAATATGTCTTTCCCAATTGACCGCCACTATTTGCAATATGACTTCCACACGTTTCTCCTTTTCAATATAAAATACATGTTAAGTCCATCATAATATTACTTTAGCTGGTATATATGTTTCGGATTTCTTTTCGATATATAAAAAGTACAAAGTTAGAGTCGAAAACAATTGTCGTATTTGACGAACGTTAGAAAAGATTCTGAGATTGTGAACCGTATGAGGGGCGGTAGCACTATTGTCTACACTTGTGTGCTGTGATTTCTTATTTTGCCTTTTATTCGTCTTTAAAGTGGTTCTTTGTTTCTGTGTTTGTTTGTGGTTGACTGTCGTCCTTGAATGCTACTTTTCCGGTTGATTTTTTTAATTTCACAGCGTCAAATACGGAATTTATTTTGGACAATATCCTTGAACTGTCGTTATAATGTAACCTCAATCATATTCTTAAATCTAACAGAAGAACAAACGATTTAAAATATTTGAAATATTGAAGACGGGCAGAGGGCGGAAATTTATATCTATGCATAATCTGGTTACAACATAAATAATATAAATGGGTTTTTTTAATGATGAATTGGAAGAAGGTTGAATAATTATACAAAACCCGTTTAATGTCCGGTTAAGTTTTAAAATAAATACACAACTGTGTGAATACATTTGTTCATAAACCTAGTAAAACAATATCAAATATTGAATAATTTAGCGGAAACTTTCTTTTGGTGCATTTGCTAAATAAACTAAATATATGATTGTCTTTACTTGTCGGAGTATCCAGTAAATATTTAGTGGAACCATATAATGCAAGGATGAGCTGGATTACTTAAATAAGTTTATCAGAAATGTAAAATCATGTCAAACGACCCCTTAACATGCACACCAAATAACATGGCAGTAGGCGAAGTGGTTACTTTGAAAAGCATGCTATTTTTTCCATTATTTTTTCCGACAGACTAATTCGTGACAGACTAATTCGTGTCTATGGTAGTATATAGTTGTGTCTGTAAATATAGTGTTGCGTGGCACTGAAATTTTAGATTTAAATATTGGATCAGGCTGATTTGCGATATTTATAAAAGCATTCCTTAACAACTCACGGTAGATTTGAGTACAAGAACCAGATTAACGAAGTTTTTGTAGTTGTTAGATTGCAAAGTACCATTACTATAATATTTTATTAAAACACGAACTCACGATCTCATCATGTACGCAAACTTTTCTAAATTTTACAAGATATTTTACATTTACTTACCTCTCTCAATATCGGATCTTGAAGTTTGGTCATTTAGGTTTGCAGTTTTTGTTGCAATTTTCGTCTTATTAATCATGGCTGTCCTTTTGGGAACAGCGCCTTTATCAGGTGTTAATTGGAGGTTATCTGCCATATTTGTTGTTGCCGGTGAGCTTAGGCTACGCTTAAGGCTGCCTACGTCGTCCTGGAAGAATAAGCGCATTATTTTTGTTGATCATTTGCCGCATTTAACTAGAAGAGATATACTGGAGAAAAAAAAACATCCTCATACTTACAAAACTTCCCCACTTTTTCCCTGAAACAAATCAGTATTTGATACGATTTGTACCCTTACTGAAACGGTAAATCGTATTTTGAATAACAACGAAGAAATATTGTCCGATAGAAACCACAGCAATTAAACGCAAGGTCCGCACTGTGCCACTTACTGAATCAAATGATCAAAGTAATGCTTACTGGATCTTACAGATCATTGAGCCCAATTGTTGCGGGTATAAAGTAGAATACCGCTTAAGACCGTGCCAGGGAGCATGATAGGTTTAACTTATATTACCTCTCAAACCAGAGGACCAGGATGGCCCTAGATAGGTCACCTGGTAATCACGGGCAATACGTCTGCTGCCTGTGTGTGTGTGTGTGTGTGTGGGGGGGGGGGGGGGGGGGGGGGGGGGGGTATATGGATGGATATGAATCAGACAACTTGTTTAAGCTTTTATCGATGTTAACATTGCAAACAAATTGGGTAAAGATCAGATAAAAAATGAAGTAGCTACAGATTTAACAAAGGTAAATACAATATAGCGTTTTGCAATAAATCAAGGGCCATAACTCTGTCGTTACTAACAAGATCTAGCTGGTTTTCGAACTTGTCCAAGATTTCATTGATATACAGCGATTTGCACAACTAGACCTCATACTGATGCTTCCTGCCAAATTTCGTAGAAATCCAACAAGCCGTTTAGGAGGAGTAGCGCCGACAAGAAATTTAATGTAAACATGTCAAAGGGACATAACTCCGTCACAAATAAGCAAACTGAAACAAAAACGAGACGTGCATCTACACATCTTACAGATGCTTCCTGCCAAGTTTCGTCGAAATCCAATAAGGCGTTTAGGAGAAGTAGCACTGCCAAGAAATTTAAAGTAAAAATGTCAAGGGGCCATAACTCCGTCAAAAATCAACGGACCGGAAAAAAACGCAAAATGCACAACTAGACATCATACCAATGCTTCCTGCTAAGTTTCTTCAAATTCAAGGCAGCGTTTAAAAAAATAAATAAATATAATCATTGAAATAATAATAATGATGAAAATGAAATTAATCAAGCCGAAACGTAAAAAAGCAACAAAAAAACAAAATCAATACAAAATTAAAAAAATAATAATTAAAAAAAAAATAAAAAAATAAAGAAATAAATAACAAGAGGTCAACGACCTTGAAGCTCTACTACTAGGTTTTGATAGGTTTTTGATAGCTAGATCAGCATTTCTGTGAAGTTTCATGAAAATCCGTCAAGTAGTTTCAGAGGAGTAGTCGCTACAAGTTTTCATTATATAACTCTATGTAAACAAAGACGGCCGCTGGCGGCCATGTTTAACATCAAATCAAAATAATTTTTGACAAGGATCAACATCACGTCATACTGATCATTTCAGAAAAACTCCCATATCAATATCACTTATAGTTTTCAAGAAGTAGTTGCTACAAACTTGTTTTTTGAAAATCTATTTTTACCGTGGCGGCCATCTTGAATTTCCGGCCGACCTGAAGTTTTGCTAGGATCAATTAGACATTAAGAGCGAAATTCGTGTGAAGTTTCATGAAAATCCGTCAAGTAGTTTCAGAGGAGTAGTCGCTACAAGTTTTCATTATATAACTCTATGCAAACAAAGATGTCCGCTGGCAGCCATGTTTAACGTCGAATCAAAATAATTTTCGACAAGGATCAACATTATGTCATACTGATCATTTTAGGAAAAGTCCCATATCAATATCACTTATAGTTTTCAAGAAGTACTCGCTACAAACTTGTTTTTTGAAAATCTAATTTTAGCCATGACGGCCATCTTGAATTTCCGACCAACCTGAAATGTTGCTAGATCATTTTAAACTTCAAGAGCAACATTCCTGTGAAGTTTCATGGAAATCCGTTGAGTTTCAGAGAAGAAGTCGCTACAAGTTTTTACTAAATAACTGTATGTACACAAACAAAGAATTTTCGACAGGGACCAACATCATGTCATGCTGATCATTTTAGAAAAAGTCCCATATCAATATCACTTAGAGTTTTCAAGAAGTAGTCGCTACAAACTTATTTTTTAAAAATCTATTTTTTAGATTTGGCGGCCATCTTGGATTTCACATCAACATGATTTTTTGCTAGGATCAACTAGACTTCATGGGCAACATTTCTGTAAAGTTCATGAAAATCCATTCAGTAGTTTCAGAGGAGTAGTCGCTACAAAAAACAAATTACGGACGGACAGACAGACAGACAGACGGACAGACGGACGGACGACGGACACCGCACCACGGCATAAGCTATGTTGATCTCTGATCAGTAGAGCTAAAAAATTAAAAAATAAAAAATTAAAACAATAATAATTATAATAAAATAAACAAGAGGGCCATGATGGCCCTATATCGCTCACCTGAGTTAATTTGAACCAATACAAGAGGGCCAAAATGGTAAAGATCAAATACAAAATGAAGGTGCTAGAGAGTAACACCTTGGGCAGAGCCAAATGTGACCCCAGGGCTACATGTAACATATGAGAGCTTTGTGCTTTGTGGTTTTAGAGAAGATGATTTTTTAAGTTTTTCCCTATACATGTCTATGTAAAACATGTGACCCTTGGGGCGGGGCCAAATGTGACCAAAGGGTCACCATTTGAACAAACTTGGTAAAGGACCATAAGCTTATAGTAAATGCAAAATATCAAACCTCTGGCTCTTGTAGTTTCCGAGAAGATTTTTTTTTTTTTTTCCTATATAAGAAGTCTGTGTAAAACTGTAACCCCCGGGGTGGGAACAAATTTGACCCCAGGGTCACTAAACTAAGTAGAGGGCCATAAGCTGATGCTACATGTAATACATGAGAGCTCCTTTCCATGTGGTTCCAAAGAAGAAGATTTTTTTCGGTTTTCCCCTATACAAGCCTATGTAAAACTTTGACCCCCGGGGCGGGGCCAAATGTGACCCCTGGGTCACCATTTGAACAAACTTGGTAGAGAACCATAAGCGTATAGCAAATGCAAAATATTAAACCGCTGGCTCTTGTAGTTTCAGAGAAGCAGATTTTTTTAGTTTTTCCCTATACATGTCTATGTAAAACATGTGACCCTTGGGGCGGGGCCAAATGTGACCCGAGGGTCACCATTTGAACAAACCTGGTAAAGGACCATAAGCTTATAGTAAATGCAAAAATATCAATCCCCTGGCTCTTGCAGTTTCCGAGAAGAAGATTTTTAAAAACAAAACCCTATATAAGTCTATGTAAAACTGTGACCCCCGGGGCGGAGACAAATTTGACCCCAGGGTCACTATTTGAACAAACTTAGTTGAGGACCGTAAGCTGATGCTACATGTAATACATGAGACCTCTGTGCCTTGTGGTTTCAGAGAAGAAGATTTTTTAAAAAAAATCCTATATAAGTCTATGAAAAACATGCAAAATCTCAATATACAAACTTTGGACCCCCCGAGGCACAGCCATTTTTGACCCCGGGGACTTCATTTGAACAAACTTGATAGTCTAGCAGTTGGCGATCATATTAAAAGAAAAACTGTCGAAATCTGTGTGGCGGTTCTTCAGAAGAAGATTTTTTAATGTTTTGACCATACATGGTAATGGCGGCCATCTTGGTTGTCGTGCTGACCTAATTTTAACAAATCTAAAAAACATTAATCTAAGGATCATCCATGTGAAGTGTGGTCAAAATTGGCCAAGCGGTTTCTGAGGAGAAGTCGTTTGAAGCAAAAGTTAACGACGGACGACGACGGAC
This sequence comes from Cyrtodaria siliqua, assembly GCA_037043455.1. Classification (NCBI taxonomy): domain Eukaryota; kingdom Metazoa; phylum Mollusca; class Bivalvia; order Adapedonta; family Hiatellidae; genus Cyrtodaria; species Cyrtodaria siliqua. Next base: position 107,370 of record JAWPHD010006384.1, read on the forward strand.
GACGGACGAAGAGTGATCCAAATAGCTCACCTTTGGAGCCTTCGGCTCAGGTGAGCTAAAAATGTGTAAGTTTGGTTAATATTGCTTAAGAAAGGAGTGGCCTGTATCGTGTTAACAACATGTTAAACTGCATTTTTAGTTTAAACTTATTTATTTTACATCGATTGTAACAAAAGTTCTTTGAACTTATCTGAACCAATCTCGATGTTTCCTGGGTTGAACCAGTACTAAGCAATGAAAATAAAGTGTCTTGATCAGGGACACAACGTATATGGCAATGACGGGAATCGAACAGATATAAAAAAATAAATAATTAGACAAACACATCAGGAAGTATCAACAGTTGTCAAGAACAACCACAGCATGTGTAGTCAAAGAGAAAATAAATCTAGGGGGTACGACCAGAACACCAGGGGACGAAAGTACATGCATCTACCTTCCCTTTCAGGTTTTCTCAATATGAAACCAACGAATCTTACTGGGTTGTTCAGTCAACGCACAGAGAGAAAAGTGAAGTGGAGTAACTGCCTGTAGATGGTCAATCACTAAGCATGAAGTGAAATACTAAATGGACGTATCATTTTCTGACGAATTATCTGATGACATGTAATACCTCTTTAAATTCCTAGGACCTAGTTTCTAGATCACAACTCCAAACATAAGGGCTGTAATATTCCTAGTCCCTGGAATGTTTTTATGTTGGTGTTATACTTCTCCACCTATTTTGTGTTGCGGTCACATAACTTTGAGAATGATTTACGTAGTATGTGATAACGAAAACTGTGCTGGGGAAGCGTACTTATAAAACGTATGTTTGACCATTGAAAGAGTATGAGAGTGGACCTTTGGAAACGGCTGAACACGATACATACAAAATATTGCAGTCTCGGTTTGATTGAGACTGTTCATGAATGGTAGTGAAATATTGCTTGCTACCGCTCACGCCCCATAGCCCCGGGTTGAGCAGAACTCAATATTCATAAACTCAATAGTACAACATTTTAACAATCCCGAAGATGGCAAGCATATGGCGGTGGACATAGCGACATTTATACGTATTACACCCCCATGTCCAGCGGCGTATGAAGTCCGTAACATTGTTACACGTTCCAGCAAGTACTCATACAAGTAGATATAAAAATAGAAAAAGCAATGTACCATTCAAGGAGCTGTCAACCAAAAAGACGATAAAATAGAAACAAACAACATTAACAACAAGAGGTCAATGACCTTGAAGCTCTACTGATAGATGTTGATCGCCAGATCAGCCATGGGAACCTGTGAAGTTTTATGGAAATAAGACAACACTTTCAGATAAGTAGTCGCCACAAGGTTTTCCTATATCACTCTATGTAAACCAAGATGGCCGATGGCGGCCACGTTTGACATAGACTCAGAATTAATTTTGTTTAGGACCAACTACATGTCCTGCCAGTCATTTTAGCAAAGGTTCCAAATCAATACCACTTATGGTTTTTGAGAAGAAGTTGCCACTAACTAGTATTTAAGCTGTGGCAGTTATCTTGAATTTCCGGTCAACCTGATTTTTACTTGGGACTAACTGGAAATCAAGACCAATATTCCTGAAAAGTTTTATGAAAGTCATTTTGGCAAAGGTACCCACCCGATATAGAGAAGTAGTCGCCACAAAGTTGTATTTAAAATCTATTTTAGCCATGGCGGTCATCTTGAATTTCAGGCCAACCTGATTTTTACTTAGAACCAACTAGACATCAAGAGCATCATTTCTATATTCCTAAATATTATGATGTATTATGCAACATTATCTATGCAACATTATAATCTCATTCAATTGTATCCTAGTCTAAAGAATATACATTTTTCCAGCTTATAAAATTGTCATAATGCTACCACAAATTTTAAATATAAAGCTATATCAATTAAATCCTTTACACCATCAGCCTTAGTATATCCCATTTGCTCAACAGTAGTTTCTCCAAATCACCATTTTGTAACATAAATGGACTGATTCGTATTCATAAATATAGCAGGTGTGTGACCAGGTCACAGGTCATGATATGCAATTTCTCCTGAGAATTCGTTTACTATCTCACCAGTACAAGTACACTTGCTCTTGTATCAGTGGTTATATTGGAAAATCAGAATCAAAATAAAATCTTAAAATCCTGCAATTTGTGTTTTCAGCCTTTTTCAGAGAGCCAAAAATACAAAGGAGACTTAATCCTTACCCCACTATGAATGTATAATGGAATGTCATTTCTTTAAATTTGGACCAGTCCATTTATAGTACAAAGGGGTGTTAAGGTCAAATGTCTGATGAGCACCCAGACACGTGATCAGCCTGCAAGATGTCGTGCCAGTCATTTTGGTAAAGATTTCAATTCAATATCACTTAGGGTTTTGAGAAGTAGTAAAATCCATTTTAGCCGTGGCGGCCATCTTGAATTTCCTACCGACCTGATTTTGTTCTAGGATCAATTACACATCAAGAGCAACATTCCTGTCAAGTTCCATGAAATCCCATCAAGTACTTTCAGAGGAGTAGTCGCCACAAGTTGTTCCTATATAATTCTGTGTAAACAAAGATGGCCGCTGGTGGACATGTTTGACATCCAATCAAAATAAACTTTCCTTAGGACCAACAGCTTGTCGTGCCATTCGTTTTGGTAAAGGTTCCAAATCAATATCGCTTATGGTTTTTGAGAAGTAGTTCCCATAATATCTTTTTGTGCATGGATCAACTAGACATCTGAGAGCAACATTCCTGTGAAGTTTCATGAAAATCCGTCAGGTAGTTTCAGAGGATTAGACGCCACACAAAAAAGTTTACGGATGGACAGACAGACATAGACAGACAGACGGACGGACGACGGACGCCACACCATAACATCTTTAATTAACAGAGCTAAAAATGAATAAAAGGCAAGGAATATGACATCACAAACATAAAACGATTGACAACACGGCTACCGCCTTGGAACGCTCTGTGGCAAACAAGCCGTTGTGTGTGTGTGTGGGTGGGTGGGTGGGGGGGGGGGGGGGGGGGTTAAACCAGGTTCTAGGTTGCACCAAAGCGCACTCTTACCCTAGTGCCATCCCAATAAAACGATGCAGTGTAAATAAAGAATTGTATGCCCTCTAACAAACTAGGCAGCATTAATAGACAATTTAAGTATAACACAAAGATGATCGTGTATATATGAATATAAAAAAGAAAAGCATAAAAAACAACAAAACAAGTAATTGGTGTCTTGGCAGAAGCCAGTGCAACAAAAGAATACACTCCTGAGGGTAAGATAAAACAAGATTGAAGAAAAACATCAAACGTTACCGCCCTCTCAGGATTTATGTAGACGTCATCATAGGGTCAACAATCTCTCCAGTCATTGCTTAATCAAAGAGGAAAGCGCAGTGGCGAACTGTACATGGGTCAAACACTAAACAAGCAGTGCGTTGCAAAATGATAGTCATAACCTCTTTTGACAAACCTTTTAACACGTTTAATAAAGATTGTATGAACGTGTTGACGACCAAGTATCGTACGAAGTTTGTAAATCACGTCAACATAGAAGTTGTGGCAGACGTTATCGCAGAAGAACATGAAAATGAAACATTCACAGAACACAATCAACCAAAAACACGCATTAAAAAAATACAAAGAAAAATAGAAGCACGCGAATTCAACCAAAAAAAACAAAATAACTCGGAGATACAAACCCCATATGTGATAACATATCAGATAATAATTCTTAATTATATATTCATTAACTGTAAACAAAGCATTATTAGGTTATGCTTTGCTTATCATATTCAATTATGCTTTGCTTATCATTTTTGTAAGTAAAAATATTGTTTTAGATGGAAGTATAACGAATTAAAGCAAAACTGCCTTAGTATGGTATGTTTAAGATAAATGAAATAAATAAATAGTACTTGTTTTAACAAGAACAATACAATTATAAGTTAAAATCTGTAAACTGTTCACCTTGAATTTTCGATTCTTGATTTCTGCATTCTTCTTGTGACCAGTGATTGCAGAATAATGATCCGAGTCCTCATTGTCTTCAAGTATATTGTAAAAACAAATATGTTATCTGCATCGTCAACATAATTTTCACTATTTGTGGCATGTTTTTTATATTATAGTCAAGCATGAGGTTAAACGTTGATATTTTAACGATTATTTAATGGATATTTTTGTGTATCTACTCATAACCGATGGTTGATAAAATGGTTGCTAGAGACGACCGTACGTGTTATGTCTTATAGATTATAAGAATCCATCATGAGTATCCATGTGAGATAGGGAAATCTCCCGAGGGACGAGGCTCTGCCGAGTTCCTGGTTACAATTTTGATCCCGAGAGTGATATATACCTGTCTCACATGGATAAACTCATGAAGGATTAATTTTCTCCCATTATGCACTTAGTACAGGCATACTTCAATGACTGATTTTACACTAGAACAAGGCACGTCACCAAAGGTGACGTCATGACGTTTCATGTTAGAGTCACATGTCATGTGAGATAGATATAGATATAGATATAAATAAATTACTATATTGTCTATTGTTTTCTTTAAATACCATAACATAATAGTCGAGTTTTTGGCTATAAGTATAAATATGCTAAACAAAGTACACAGAACTAAACTACATTCTGGCAATGTAAACTACATTGTTACTAGACTGGTGCCCAATCGTAACTATTCAACGAACAGTAAAACGTGATTTGTCAAGGACGACAGGGGACCAGTCTACATTCTTACCACCAAGTTTGGCTTGGCCTTCCGTTGTCAATGAGTGTCTTCGCTTTTCTTCTTCGATAAATACCTAATGAAAAAGGTAAAGAAGTGTCATGTTTGGGTGCTGGGATTTCTATAGGACCTTTTTCTCATTTTCACTCTCAAAATAATAGAGTTTTAATAATAGAATAAAGATATGGTTTGCCAGTGAATTTTGGGCAGCATCGACATCTAGTACTCATAAACTCGAAAAATGGTGGAACATATAAGATTCTTCATCGAATCTTTGTTACCTTATGTATCATTTAATGTTGATGTACTGTCAAACAGAAACAGAAATTGTGGTATTTCCAGATCATAGCCTTTAAAACATGCATTCAAAACAACAATTACTTAAAACACATACACTCAACAAAATTGCTAATCGGTCAGTTTATATTGTATTACTATTTTTATAATAATGGATGCATTCACACGAAATTTCACGTATCGATATTTGAATAGGTACTTTGCTAATTATTGATTTTTTTCTGGCCGGCTCGCGGTCAAATTAACCGTGTTAGGCGTGTTGACCAATATAGCACATTTTGCACGTGCAGGGCATGGACACCAATATGCACGTGTTCATGTATACTTTTGTCACTGCTGATGATTTTCCTACTTGAAAAACACATACCATGGCGAGAATGACACAAGAGGAACACGGCCGAGCTTTCGGAATGTTATAGGCCGGAACACCTTTACGACAAGTGAGTTTTATTTTTTGAAATTTCAAAAGAATATCGATATAATTTATTTGTAGCTATAATTTTGCTGGTTATTTCCGTTTTCAACTTTATTTCAGGTGGCAAGAATCTTCAATCGGCGGCTATCCACCATCCAAGCTCTTTGTGCGAAATTCAACCAAACCGAAAGATTGGCTGATCGACCCCGACGGGTCAAACTGAGGGTGAGAACACAACGGCAGGACAGATACATGATCGTATCACATCTCCGTGATCGTTTTCTACCAGCTACAACGACATCTAGGCATATGAGGGGGACACATGGACGTCATGTATCAACTCAAACCGTACGAAACCGGTTACGTGACGTTGGAATTCAATGCCGTCGACCTCGGAAAAGTCCTATCTTTACGAGAAGACACCGCCAAGCTCGCTAAGCTTGGGCTATGCGACATTTACGGTTCGCCAGGGCCGACTGGGCGAATGTTCTTTTCGTCGACGAGACAAGGATAATACTGCATTGTGCCGACGGCTGCAAACGCATTTATCGCCGACGTGGTGAGGGAATCAGCGCCAATTGTGTTCTTATGGCGGACCAGTTCGGGGGAGGATCCATTATGATATGGGCGGGCATTACGATGCACACCAAAACACCGATCGTGTCCATACAAGACAACATGAATGCACAACGATATCAGACGGACATCATTCATCCTGTTCTTATACCACACATTGCTGCAAACCGTCGCATGCAAGTCGTCCACGACAATGCTCAGTGCCATGTCGCCAGAGCAACATTGGCAATGTTACAGGTCAATAACATACGAGTCATCCCTTTTCCTGCTAAAAGTCCTGACCTAAACCCAATCTAGCATGTCTGGGATTTATTAAAACGAAAGGTACGGGCTTATCCCCAGCAGCTGAATCTACGGGAATTGGAGCGTGACGTCAACCGCGTTTGGAGAAATATCCGTCAGCAGTTTCTTCACAGATACATTGTATCAATGAGGAGTCGTTGTCGAGCCGTTATTGCAGCCGATGGAGGGCACACACATTATTAACATACAACAGACGTCAATTAACATGATTTTGTGACTTTTGAATTACCGGGTCGCCTTATTCATTCCTGCGGAAGATGTCAACTCTTTATTTGTTTGAAATGAAATTTTGTTTGTTGATTTGTAATTAATTCCGCTTTCTTATGCGATCAATAAATTCAAGAAATTGAATTTATTCTTTTTTTTAATTACAATTTATTGAGGTGACCGATTAGGAAATTTGCTGAGTGTACTTCAAAGTAAATTGTAAAACACCTTCTTAAAATGGATGAAACTTGGAACGGTCCGCTGGAAGCTTAAAACGGTTATAGGGTGCGTACAACCTCCCCCACTACCGCCATCACACTAAAACGGGCCAGTTTAATTAAAGGAATAGTCTAACAAACTGGGAAGCACGACTCGGCAATATAAGATACAAGTATAGAAATGCAAATGAAAAACACGTCTTGAGACACAATGAACGTTTTGAACGACGTGTCAAAAGTAAAAGCTACAAGAGAGTGAACGAACTGTTAATGGTACGCCTAGACACGATTGAAGACTGACACCAAAAATAATTTTTACAATGATTTTGTCAGCACATAGTCTCCAGTATGTCCGCTCATCGTTCAGGCAACCGGGACGCCTAATGACAAACTGTATACGGGTCGAACCAGTTGTTAACGTGCATGAATCGGTCATAACCAATTTGCTGTCAACAGCTTTCATAAACAGTATACGAAAAATATGAAACGATACTTGATCGAAGACAATGAACATGTGCAAACCCTTACATTATTGATGTTTATTTTGTTTGTTTGTATTGTGTTTTACGTCATTTAAGGGTATATACGATGGTCGATTTTTTTGTGGTGGAGGCAGACCACCCACTTTTACTGGGTAGAACCAGTACTGTACACCTCCTGCCATCTGTAAGAATCGTTATTGAAGCAGCGATTTAATCAAGACCTCGGTCTGAGGGTGTCTCGCCCACCGCGGCAAACGATATGAAATATTTTATTAAATTTGTGCTTGAATGATGTCTAGCAAAGACAACACTTCAAATGATCAAGTTTCAAACAAATAAAGGCGAGGTAATCATAAGAAGTTAAGTAACTGAGGTTATGTGGTTTAACCAGGGTGTAGTTTTGGAAAAATAACGCAAAATACGACCTTGACCTTGCTATTTTTTGTCGTTCACCGATGTCCACCAATGCCAACAATACATACGACCGAGTATGAAAGACATAAAGTCAGGCAATCACATAAAGTTAACTGATGTTAATTTACCTAACCAAGGTTAAGTTACCTAACTAAGGTTAAGTTTGAGGAAAGTAACGCAAACTATGATCTTGGCCTTGGTATTTTTTGTCGTCCAGCGATGTCCACTTATATAGCATTACTTCAATGTATTTTTGTTTAAAATCAACAATTAGATTAATATGGTACTTCTCCTTCTCTTTAACTTTCATGGCGATGAAGATTCTTTCAAAAGTAGAAAAAAAAATTATGATAAAAGCGTATAAAATAAGTCTCGCGTAATTACCTTATACGAACGCTCGTCCGTTTCGTAAATAACAAACAGCACCTTGGTAATGCATGTGTCTGGGTGACGTTTGGAATACTCGTCGACAGCGGAGAACATCTCCCTTGCCACCACCTGTATCGGATATTTCAGAATGCCGGTGCCAAGTGCCGGAAAAGCTATCGTTTTTAATTTCTGTTCCTCCATACTCTTTAAACTTCTCGTCAAAACACCTTTCAGCATCTGTGTAGAAAATGTTCTCATAGACAGACACTCGAGTAAATGAACAAGGCGCAGTGTTAGTTACGTTGTGCAGTGTTAGTTACGTTGGGCAGTGTTTGTTACGTTATACGGTGTTAGTTACGTTTTGCAGTGTTAGTTACGTTGCGTTATGCAGTGTTAGTAACGTTGTGCAGTGTTAGTTACGTTGTGCAGTGTTTGTTACGTTTTACAGTGTTAGTTACGTTGTGCAGTGTTAGTTACGTTGCGTTATGCAGTGTTAGTTACGTTGTGAAGTGTTAGTTTCGTTGTGCAGTGTTAGTTACGTTGTGCATTGTTAGTTACGTGTAAGTATTATTAATGTTTAGTTCCCTAGCTGAGCCTTTTTAACAAATTATGTAAACACGGCTTCAGTACCTGCGCATAGACAGATACATATAGCGATAAACAGTATATAAACAGTTTATATTAAGCATTTATCGACTTCAGCTGTAGAAACCATACTTATATCGCACGCATACTTTTAAGCATGATCACCACCTTATGATATGAAAAATTCGGTTATTTAAAGACCTATTTCTAGCCTACTGTATTTGATTGGGGGCTGGGGAGTGGTGGGGAGTGGTGGGGAGGGGTGGAGAGAAAATGTGTTTTGGTAACTGTAAATAACTGTGAGACATATACTTGCATGAAAAAATGGTGGAATTCATGGTTGAGGACCTCCAAATACAGCTTTTGTATGAAACCCAACATTAAAACATAAAAGCAGGAGTTTCATTAGATGTGTTTTGGTGTGTTTTTTCTGAAAACAATATAATTATTATCAACAAAGTTGTGTATTTAGTACAGCTTACTTGTTAATTATTTGTTTTTTCTTCCTAAACGTCAAGTTTAAAGTATTATATACTGCTATACCCCAGATACGGTTAAATAGAACAACGATATTTTTAAAAAAAAAAATACTCGGGCCTCAATTTATATACCTGAGCTAATCGGTCATGTAGCATGTTTGCAGTAAATAAGCAAACTTTCCATGCTTTTTAAATGACTATTTAGCGATGGGAAATCTAACGCAGAACATCGTTTGCTATATATATATTTTGACATCGAGAAGTGCACAACGTAACTGTACACATGTAACGCTATAATTTTCAAAACAAAAGTTTGCCTCTCTCGGGACTCGAAAAAACGTGCCTGATAACAGTATGATGCTCTTACCAATAATCTTATGGACATTACGTGGTCCGAACTTTATTCCATTAAGCGATGGGAAATCTTATATTAGCAGGATTTTATAACGGATATTGCGACAATGAATAAAACAAGTTTAAAACATGTTTTACTGGGAAAATGCGATAACCTGTTTAAAATTACCTATTAAATGTTTTAATTTTACAATATGCAAACTTTTTAAGCCGAAATTAAGGTTTTATTTCATACCCAGCCAACCCCGTTTTCTTTTCTTGGAGAAGGGGTTGGATGGGGTCGGAAAGTTAATACTCGGACCACGTAATGAGTTTCTGAATAGAATTAAATGATGTGGCTTATCAAGCAATTATACTTTAGGTTACTTAGAGCTGTCACAGAAAGAGGTTAAGGATACGTAGGAATCCGGGAACCTGCTCTACTCTTACAGACGAATATGTTACTTTGGTTTAATAACGTGCTCGGAGAATAGATCCCATACACAGGATCGCCCTCTTTAAATCTCAGTCGAAGGGCGGGGCTTGGGGGAAGTGCCTTGTCCACTAATACACCGATGAAATTCAGTGGTGACGGCGCGTCGACCAGATTTCAATTCACCTTCTTAAGGTATTTAGTAGGGAAGCTAGAATATAATGTAATGTTAAAATCGTTTAACTGTATTGCTTAGGCATGTGTATTTAGCACATATATAGGATCATGATATGTTGTAATCAGTTGATTAATCAACGGAATAATACGTGGAGCAATACAAAATCTAAAAAAAAATAGACGTGTGTTCCGCGGAACACGTATGTCGCCTGTCAGCGCGTTGTCATTATAACGAGGTATCTGGACCCAGATAAATGACCTTGACAATCTGGCTAGACTAACCGTTCGTGAAGAACAAAAAGAGTATATAACCCATATAATGACCTTCAGTGCCACCTTGACCTTTTTAGTACGGCCATGTCGATGTTGTCATGATAAAAATGAGTATTTAACCCATATTATGACCTTCGGTGTGACCTTGACCTTTATATTTTAGTATGGTCATGTCGATGTTGTCATGATGAGTATATATTGAAAGTAGCTATCCCACCAACAACAGGCACATTCTGCATCATGTGTAAACCGTTTCTAAACCTACCGTCGGCAAGGTACATATGTTACATATTTTGAGAATCCAAACTCTATAGGCACAGTATAAGTGGATTTAACCAGCTATGCCAAACCCCGAAACTGGAGCGTCGAATTAAAGAGTTACCAACTCATAATACACTTTACGCATATTCAAACATGGGTATTATTAGAATCCATGAAAAAAACTTTACTTTTTAGTCTTCACATATATATTATAAAATGACCTGAACACCTTTCTTGAAAGTTTGATGAAGAAATGAGAAAGTTATAGTCAACGTTAAGTTTTCGTGAAGAAAAAAAAAAGAGTATTTAACCCATATAATGACATTCAGTGTGACCTTGACCTTTATATTTTAGTATGGCCATGTCGATGCTGTCATAATGAGTATATATTGAAAGTTTGATGAAATAAGGAAGTTATAGCCAACGTTAAGTTTTCGTGAAGAACAAAATGAGTATTTAACTCATATAATGACCTTCAGTGTGACCTTGATCTTTATATTTTAGTATGGTCATGTCGATGTTGTCATGATGAGTATATATTGAAAGTATGATGAAGAAATATCAAGAAATGAGTTATAGCCAACGTAGTTTTTATGAAGAAAATAAAAGAGTATTTATCCCATATAATTACATTATATGACCTTTATATTTTAGTATGGACATGTCGAGGTTGTCAGGATGAACATATATTGAAAGTTTGATGAAGAAATATCAAGAAATGAGAAAGTTATAGCCAACGTTAAGTTTTCGTGATGAAAAAAAAGAAAAAGTATATTAACACATATAATGACCTTCAGTGTGACCTTGACCTTTTTATTTTAGTATGGTCATGTCGATGTTGTCATGATGAGTACATATTAAAAGTTTGATGAAGAAATATCAAGATATGAGAAAGTTATAGCCAACGTTAAGTTTTCGTGATGAAAAAAAAGAAAGAGTATATTAACACATATAATGACCTTCAGTGTGACCTTGACCTTTTTATTTTAGTATGGTCATGTCGATGTTGTCATGATGAGTACATATTAAAAGTTTGATGAAGAAATATCAAGAAATGAGAAAGTTATAGCCAACGTTAAGTTTTCGTGATGAAAAAAAAGAAAGAGTATATTAACACATATAATGACCTTCAGTGTGACCTTGACCATTATATTTTAGTACGGTCATGTCGATGTTGTCATGATGGGTATACATTGAAAGTTTTGATGAAGAAATATCAAGAAAGTTCTAGCCAACGTTGCGGCTATGAATAACAAGACCATACCTGAACACACTGTTGTTTTTTTTCCTCGACATGGTAATTCCAGTCATCCAAAGTGCAGTGAAAAACCTTTTGACATTTTAACTTGTAGCCGCCAGTTTCTGCAATTTCCCCGTACTTTATTCCAGACGGGTGGTTTTGTTTTGCCTCTTCTTGCATGCCCTTACCCGCACACGCCAACAGCGATTTGGACACAGCTCCGTTATTAAAGGCTAGAGTACGGCTAGTTGTGTTGACTAAAACATCGACCTAAATGGATAACAATACACATATAAACAATACACATATAAATCAGCGAATGTGTTACTACAAACATAACACTTTGCTTGGTCTGTCTGTATGACAAACCATAAAGTATAGTGTGATTAAGGCCTATATCCAGAGAATGAATGTGTGTTTTGTATATAATTATTCAGTGGCGTAGCTGCCAATAGGCACTGTAGGCACATGCTTAAACATTGTCCCCAGAAATCAAAAAAAAAAGAAGCTAAAAATGCAATAAAAGCAGGGGGTGTGGTATGGTCAGCTCATACCAATTTTTACCCGTGGTCTTTACAGAAAAATAAAAGTCGAACTGTTTTCGCTCGCGGTCTTTCGGAACCAAACACACCATAATTGTGCAAAATTCCGAAAGATTTTCGGAAAGCAAGTATTCATATTAATATATGTTATTTTGTGCTGTTCCGATGTTTTTGTTGCGAAATCGCAGATTACAAAAGCTTGAAATCGCGGGTTAAAACATACGGTTTTCTGCTTAAAATACCGCCAGAATGCAGGATTTGCCTTCCTTCTAAACAAAATGGTAGGGGGCATGCCCCGGACCCCACTAGACCTTGTGCCTACACACCGATTAAGAAACAGCTACGCCCATGTTATTATGCTATTTAGTTTGAATATCTGCTTAGAATACGACACTGTGCATACGATACTGTTCTTTGAATACGATACATTGCCTCTTGTTTTAATTGCGATAAAAGAAAATAAGCGATACTGCGTTTCTGGCTTTTGAATGCGATACTTTTTCTGTGTATTAAATACAATAATATGTTTTTTAATGCCATACTAATGTTCTGTGTTCTGAAGGACACTGTGTTTTGAATATGATAATTTTGTTTTGAATATGAAACTGTAACCTAAATATGATTCAATTTTGAATAGTATACCATGTTTTATACTGTGTTCTGAACATTATACTGTCCGATATGAAATTTTTTTTTAACAAAATACTAATCCTGCATTAATAAAATACTAACAAAATACTCTTTAGTATTTAGTATTTTGTTAGAGTGTTTTATTAGTATCACATTTAATGAAACATCAATTATTTACTTTTTAGAAAAAAAAATTATTGACGTTTCATTTACTTAGAAAATGGTAAAGATGTTTTGATAGTGTTTCATTAGTCTTAAACATAAAGTTGGAGTATAGCATTAGTGTTACATTAGACTTCTCTTCGTGTAAAAGTACAGTATTAGTGTTGCATTAGACTTTATACCTTAAGTCGGAGTACAGAATTAGTGTTTCATTAGACTTCTCTTTATGTAAGAGTACAGCATTAGTGTTGCATTAAACTTACATTCATGTAAGAATACAGTATTAGTGTTACATTGCACTTGAGAATAAAAACAGATGTGGCATTACTTTAGCACTTCGAGAGCTTTATTATCTTCATGCTGAAATCTAAGCGAAATTAACATGATAGTACATAGTCACTAAGACAAATGAATATATATATTTAATTGTGGATTTAGTCATTTATGACAAGGTATTTGTTTGCTTGTATGATGTTTTACGTCATTTTCAACACATATCTCTAGATGAAACAGTTTCCATGGAAATCCATAGAATTCTGTGGAAGTTGGAAGCGAATCGGATGGAATTTTTTGATTCCGTGAAATCTTAAAAAAAATCCATGAACATTTGACAACGTACCATTTTTCCATGGATTTTATCTGACATCAGGAAACATTGCAAGGAAAATAACAAACTTTTTGGGGGATGGAAATCAATGGAAAAAGTGGACTTTCTCGATAAAACAAGTGTGGGCTTTAAGGATAACACATTATTTTGAAGCAGTCCTTAATGTTAATGTCTACCAGTAGGTTGTGTTCCGACGGCCCGAGCTCTCTAGGGGGGTCCGGGGGCATGCCCCCCGTAAAATTTTGAAACCTAGGTGCTCTGAAATGGCATTTCCAGCAATCTGAGACATAAATTAGCATTTTTTTAATTTTTTGGATGGAAAAAAATATTTTTTGAGAAAAATACGGCGTACGCGTATGAAAAACTGCGATTTCGGCGTACGGCGTACCACAACCTGGCGTACGGAATACTGGCTAATATGGGTCGGAATCCGGCGTACGAAAAGGGGGTCGGTACCCTCTTAACTGTTACTTTACTTTTTTGCCCTCAAAGACCATGGTCACTCTTAGGGTCAGAGGTCACACATGTTTTGGGGGCATTTGTCAAAAATATTCATTATTGACATTTTCTCTCCTTTGTTTATTGTTTTGATAAGTGATATACACAAACTGTATACTCAAAGTTGTGAAAGTTCTGACTATTTTTTTACCGATTTTGTGTGTGTTTTGTTAAATATATATTTTTTGTATTCATTTTGTTAGTGTTTTGTTAGTATTTTGTTAATAGTATTCTATAGGTGTTTTGCTGAACAGTACATCATTAGTGTTTTGTTAACAGTGTTTCGTCGATGTTTTGTTAAGTGTTGCATTGATGTTTTGTTAACAGTGTTGCATTGATGTTTTGTTAACAGTGTTGCATTGATGTTTTTTGTTAGGAGTCTTTTATTAGTGTTTTGTTTCAGTATTTTATTGGTGTTTTGTTAATATTCAGATTTCAGTACAGCATTAGTATTTTGTTATCAAACAGTGTTTTATTGGAGTTTTGTTAATAGTGTTTTGTTAGTGTTTTATTAGTATTTTGTTAACCTCATTTTCATGTCATTTGTGATACTAATTCTGCACTAATAAAATACTAGTATAGCATTCATGTTTTGTTATAGTGTTTTGTTACCCCTTTTTTCATATGGGGTGTTCTGAATATGATACTGTGTTGTGAATACGATACTGTGTTTTAAATAGAATACATTGTTTTGAATGTAAAACTGTTGTTTTGAATAGAATATTGTGTTGTGAATATGCTACTGTGTTGTGAATATGATACTGTTGTTGTAAATATGATACTGTTGTTGTAAATATGATACTGTGTTGTGAATATGATACTGTTGTTGTGAATATGATACTGTTGTTGTAAATATGCTACTGTGTTGTGAATATGATACTGTGTTGTGAATATGATACTGTTGTTGTAAATATGCTACTGTGTTGTGAATATGATACTGTTGTTGTGAATATGATACTGTTTTGAATACGCTAAGTGTTGTGAATATGATACTGGGTTTTGAATACGCTTAGTGTTGTGAATATGATACTGTGTTTTGAATGTGCTAAGTGTTGTGAATATGGTACTGTGTTTTGAATATGCTAAGTGTTGTAAATATGTTACTGTGTTTTGAATATGCTAAGCGTTGGGGATATGATACTGTGTTTTGAATAGTATACGCTGTTTTGAACAAGACACTGTGTGTTTATTAGAAGTCTGATAAATTTGATATAGCAATATAATGTATTGGTTTGATTTATCATTTAGACTATTTAACTGTTTTCGAATAACCTTTTAATTGTACTATTTTTTCGGTTCAAACATTATTATGCTTTTATTGTATTAATTTTATCGCTTAATTCATGTATATATACATTACTTTTTGTGTTAGGATTTACATATTAAAAAAACTAAACAGTAAGTTATATAGTGTATCTTTAATGAATACTTTAACTCACCTGTTGCTTTGCTAGATGTCCTTTAACAGTCTTCACGTCGATTGTATTGGGAACTGAAAATGGCATACAGTGTCAATACATAGCTACGTACATTTTGTACGGAACATTTATTGAATTTATTAAAATGTATAACTTGATAGTTTAAGCATCGTATTGAATAATCAAAACTGTATATTAAATGAACTTTAATAATGTGATTAGTTTAATTTATTTATTTACTTATTTTTTGGTGTGTGTGGGGTATAACTGATATTTCAGTATGTTCGCCTCTCATATTAAACATCGATAACAATAGCATACATAAAACACAAGAGGTTTTAGCGAACATTGCAATTCGACGATGCACTTTTTAAAAAACATCGGAAATAACATCACGAAGACAGGTATCTCTATTCATACAAGCAATCTATAAAGAAACAGTAGAGATATATACATGAGCAATTTTAACAAATAAAATAAATCACATAAATAATTCGGGAAGGGGTTGAGTGTGGAGCTGGGGAGCTGGGGAGGGAGTGGGTGGGTGGATGGGTGTGCGGTGTAGGGGGATGGGAAGGGTGACGACTGACATGGCAAATATGCCGTGTGTACTCTTAAACAACACAAACTACATAAAGAAAATTGTGAACATGTAGGTGAATGGAGAGTGATCTTATAATATAGATGGACGGAATAATGTCCGCAATAATATAAATAATATCCGCAACAACAATCAAAATGAGGGAATAGAACGGTTGGAGGGTGAAAGATGATGATTGATAGGAGCAGAGGAACACTTTATATACTCAGAAAATACAACATACTGTAAAACAAAAACTGTGGGGAGGTTGTATGTGTATGTATAACACAAAAACATTTTTAAAAATAATGCAATAAAATTTGACCCAATCACCTCGCACACCCTATAGAAGTCAGTATAAAAATCGAACAGGAAATGCAGCTTCACAGAACACAGTAAACCCCAAAACACGCAGAAAGACAAACAAGAATGGCAATAGTAATAATAAAGGCATATGACGTCACAAACACAAAAAGGGTTGACAGTAGGGCTACCGCCTTGGAACGGTCAGTGGCAAAAAGGCCAATGGGGGTTTAAACCAGGTTCTAAGGTGCACCAAACCTCACACTTACCCTACTGTCATCCCAATTAAACGGGACAGTGTTAATAAATAAATCCCCGCCATGAACTATTCTCTAACCAACAAGGCAGCATAAATAGGCAATATAAGTATAACACAAAGATGCTCATGTATGCATAAATACAAAAAAACGCTAGCCTGGAAAGCCACAAAGAAGGTACTCGATGAATTGGCAGAAGCTAGAGCAACAAGAGAATAAACCATTGGGGGCACGACAAGACGGGTGATGTTACCTCACTGCCCACTTATCATTAAGGAGTTGTGGTGATGGATGGGTGGGTAGTGGAGACTGAGGTGGGAAGCATGCACCATAGTTATTGTGTAAGAATAAACAAAACAAAAAACTCAAGAATATGTTCAGTAAATATGGCTCGGGTTGTGAGATGTGCGGAGTTGAGCTATGAAGAAAGTGTGAACAATATGTTCAGTAACAACAGATTATATGTTTACCTTAATCGACGTTATTGCCCATTTTAAGCGATATTTTGTTTACTAATATACCAAATTTGGTTGAGCTAGGATAAGAAATATAATATATATAGACTGTCAATACAGCTTACACGCACAACTTGATGTGGAGTGGGACGCCAACACAGAAGCTGTTGCCGACGCCGGGATGATTACAAGCTCTTAGTCATCGAAAAGTCGAGCAAACAATATAAACAACAAACCTTCGGTTCCTTTCGGTAAAGCATATGCATACTTTGGATAGTTTTTGCCGTCTATGATGTCCGTGATCATTGTTTTTATTTGTTGGTAATCCATTTCATTATTTGCGTGAATGGTTACAAAAGACATCATTGCCGGTGACTTCTCTCCATACAAGTAGAACGCTCGTAGCAATGTGTTTACAAATACAAACATATGTTCCTTTGAAGGATAGAACTCTTGCACAGAAATGTAAATCTCGCATTTTTCGTGTTTATTAGCAATATCGAAGAGCTGTTGAAATGGGGTAGGTATATCTTTCTTAATACCGTCTGTCTTTTCCATCACCCCAGGATGGGGAAAATTTACTGACACACTTCCAGCAGGATCCTCGATAACTCGTAGCTCTGGGGAAATAAAGAGTACAGCTACGTGAAGTGACATTACTATTAATAAAATTAAAATTTTACCATTGATTTGTAACTAATATATTTAAAGCATACCAATTAGAAAAAAAGTCATGAACGTGTAAGTAAACGATTTGTGAATTCTTTGAGCATAATACTAAATGTTAACCAGTCTTAGACCATCATGGCATGTATGACTTAATACGATATGGAACACCAAATGTTGTTGGCAGAACACAGTTATGTTTGTGCTCGGCACTATTAACTACGCTAATGTCGATATTGTGCAGGATAGTGCGTTGTGCAGTAAAATATAAAAATAATTGTCAATTGGGTTATAAAAAAAACTACAAACAACAAAACAAACAAAAGACAGCAACAACACATACCTTTGACATTATTGCAAGGTTTTACGTGTAAAACATCTCCCTCGATTTCAGTGTCTGTTAAAAGCACAGTACATTCGCCAGAAAAACAAAATTCTTCTTCATGACACTCAATCTTCTTGTCGTCTACGGTCGTAATAGTCTGCGTACGGATTGAAGGATTGAAGGAATCTTCGATGTTATTGTCAGAAGTGGATTTATCCTTATCGACATAACCACTATATTTATCATCCTTAAGAATCTTGTTTATGAGCTCGCAGCTTTCATCTGCCACGCTCTCTAGAGCAACTAGTACTAGACAACACTGTTCTTTGTCTAAAGGTAAGCAATAAGCATCTGCTGTCCGAGCTCTGAATGGGGTTTCCATTACCATCCGGGTTGGTCTCCTCTCTCGTAATAACCATATATCTTCTGTTACATCTTCGGTAATCTGCATATTTACTGGAAATCTCTGCTGTTTTACATCGAAGACCGCCTCATTAACTGCAGCTCTCACACATATATCTAAATCTTTTTCGTTTGCAATAGTTTTTGTAAACACTATGCTGCTGTCGCTTACTTGAACATTATTATCCGTATTTTCTGATAATCGTTGTTGTATTCTCCCACTAACTGTCGGGCAATGAAACGCAAATCTCCATATTATGTTTTCGTCTGGTGTTGCAATTATGTGTTTCTTTCTCAGTTCATTTGTTTTCGTTTTGTATTCCAGAGTAATAGCAAATGGCTGTCCCTCTCCCATACCTACACATAAGTTTAATAAGGTAAGTGAACATTTAAAGTAAAATAATGTATCTGAATATGCAATAAAAGTATGTATCGGTTTATGAACGCAGCATATAATTAAATACACCAATTTGTGTGTTAAGGTTTATGTCTCCTTATGAGTAATCCCACTGACATTACATTTAAAAAACGATAAAAATGCGAATTTAAATAATTATGAATAATTTAACATGGACATCAAATTAAGTATGTTTACACTTTTATCGGGAATGGGACACTTCTGTAATAAATAAAAAGTTGATTAAAAAGTGTATGGATCAATAGTGAGTATATTTAATAATCAATGCAGGGATCAAATTAAATATATGTATCCACTTGCTTAAAACTGCAAGTGCGAAGGTTTTCTACTTGCTACTGTAATCAACTTGAATGTACTTGCATTCATAATTTAAAACTTCAATTCATTTTAGAAGGATTTCTATACATGTAAATAATGCCATTTTCACATTCAGTTTGATGCAGGAATGTAATAATGTATGATTATACGTACTTATATCCACATGTTTAACTAAGTTTGAAAGCAAATCAAATCACTGCAAATGGATGCAAACTCCTTTACTGCTAATATAAAGCATTATTACCATTTAGTATACATACTTTTCATACAGTTGCTGCTATATTTTCCTATAAATCATTTAATTTGCATGTGTTCTTAGGAAAGAAACTTCCCTTGGCCTAATCCTTAGCCTAATCCGTCGGATGGGGAAGTTATTCTCCTCCCAGCACGTTTGAGAACCATATATTCGATAGCTAGCCTCATCATATGAGTAGGTTTCTTTGTTTGTGTAATGCATTATCTATTAAACTAGCAATCCAAATACATTTTTCTAGGAATGAAAGTCGCAAACATTGCACAAGTTATATTAATGGAGTTGTACTTAACAACAAGATGTTTTTGAAGCATTTCAATGTCGGTACAGGTTTGAACTACAAACCCATGTGGGTATGGGGGATATATGTGCTCTACCAATCAGCTAATCGGGCCAAGTTGTGATGCAAGTTTCAATTAACTCACCATTTAATTGATCTTTGTGCATGCCTTGGTGAGTCTTGTCAGCATCCCGATCTTCGCTTGTATTTGGTTTTTGGTACTTTATGTCTACCACTGCAGGTGGTGGCAGCACATCGCGTTGTGTACTGTGTTGCTGAGTTGAGATTGGTTCAGAAAATGGTTGAGCTCCACTCTGTCCACGATTTAACATGCTATCATTTGTTCCGTTTGATACTGTGTCATTTTCAAACACCTTTAAAGAGCGTGGTTCTTGATCCGCAGTCGGACCCGCCTCTTGTACTTGTCGACGCTGTGTTTCGTAAGAATTCCTCAACTGATTCCCTTCGACTTTTGTCGACCTTTGAAATTCATGTTTTACCGCGTTCTTTGACTGATTTGACTGATTTGACTGATCTTGGGTTTGTGTTGATTTAAGTATTTCTCTGTCTTCGGCATGTTTTGTTAAGATATTTGATTTTGCATTTGTTTGATCGGTTTTGTCTTTAGTACCATGCATATGGGCTTCTTGTTTGTCCATGGTGCATTCGACGGTTTCACATTTTGAAGACTCTTTTATTTCTGTTCGATCTAACTTTGTATCGAGCTCAGTAGGAAGCATACCGTAATTATTTTCCTGTGCTGGTAATATGTTAGCACTTCCACTAGCATCGTTATAACCATCACCAAGAACAGCATCGTTTCCTTTAATTTCGGCATGATATCTTTCTCTATAAGGTAAAGGAGGACTCACTTCTGTCGAAAGTTGTTTCGGATGTAAGGCCTTTAAAGGACTCGGTTTAGACTCGTTATGGTCCCCTTTTCCCGTTTGTGCTTTCGTCCACATGTTCCTATTACTCTTGAATGTCGACATGTTAAATGACGTACTCTTAAAAACGTGCTGTCCATGGTTTTTACCTCCATCACTGGTATTCGCTTCTGCGAATACACAATTCAGATCAGTAAACGATGTTTCAGATTAGACAGAATAGCCTTTTTGTAAAAGATGTTGTTTTACGATAATGTGCAAAAAAGCAAACGTAGCAAAAAGGATACAGAATCACGTCAACTAGTATTGATGTCTATTAATTATGATTATTCAGGCTCTTTTAATTGTTTGCATGTGACTTTGAGTTTGTATAGATCAATAGCCAGCTATACTAATTCATTTAGAAAAAGGATTGACCTATTGTATACAAGAGGCCCATTAGGGTCTGTATCGCTCTTCTTTAGGACTCTTTAGGCCACGACAGCCTGACCCATGTGATGTTAAATGTTATATCAATTGTGCGATTCTATCATAAAATTCCAGATTCCAAGTTTGAAATAAATCTATAACAAGAAATGTTTGTAAAACGTGAAAAAAATCCCCAACTATATATCATCCCTACCCAAGCTTCAACTTAATATCCCCGCAGACTCTATTACAATAACGGCATAAATACATGTTTAATAAGGAGTCTGACCTTTCAGTTAACCTTGAATCTTTTTATAGGACAGGTTCGTGGTATTTTACTCATTGGCTAGCCTAGATTTATACCTAAGATAGATATATAAATATTTGGGCACGAAACTCCGTTTGTTAACAAAAAGACAAGAAGACACCTGACGAAAAAATAAATTTGACCTTTGATCATTGATTGTGACCTTGAACTTTGCCATATAGTATATATCATTTTACTTTAAGGTTAGTCTCGATTTATACGTATGTTAAAGTGTCGTAAACGTAGGCATTATTGTCTGTTTAAAAAAAAGAAGAAGGAGAAGAATACATGAAAATACACCACAAATAGCTCAAATTTGACATTTGACCCTTGCCTTTGACCTTGAACTTTGCCATATAGTCACATACACAATCTTAAATAACCTTTTAGTAGTGCTACCAAATTACTCACTGGACTACACCAGGTCACAGACTATGACCATGAGATCCAACTTAATTAATTGAATTTTAAGATCAAACCTTCTACAGATGGCGTAGGCAATGCGTTTCATTGTCTGTCTCTTTTCAGAAAGTACTCACGGAATTATTTTACTTTGATTTAATTATAATCGTTTTTTTATTTAGATATTGAATCCATCAATGTCGAACTACAGTATTATATTAAATACAGTGTTTGTTAATGAAGACCATCGAAGGTAAAATTCACCTACCTCTGCTATAAAGGACACCTGCTCCTTTGTCTGTTGATTCCATCTTGGGTTTATTTCAGGTTAACTGGATATCATCGGTTTCCCTGCAAAAATAAATTGTACTTAACAGTATATAACTGTATGTCTGTAACTATATTGAAAGGAAAAAGAAACGCAGGGTGCGTATTTACGCTATATATTGCATATACTGCACACTTAATTCCATATATATTCCAAGGAAATCCCAAGATGTTTTGTAAAAAAAAAAAGTGCAGTTAGTTAGAGAAAGGACACAACTGTGATGTTGTAGACGTTTTAATCACAGTACACGTTGTAACAAGAAATTCATAAATGCTGAAGTTCCTCTTTGAAAAATTGAACCAGTTCAGTACTGTATTTAATGTTAAGTGATTGCAACATTTAAAGCCTAAGTCGGCTCACCTGCTTGAGCCAAATGCGCATTCTGACGATAATGAAACTTTAAAGGGGTAACCATTGGTGTGTTCAGTGCTGTTTAAACCTTCTTTCTAAAAGAACAGGCCTAATGTCGCCCTGTACCATTCGATTAGCAGTAGCATATTAAACATACACTATATAGCGGAAATACGCACCCTGCGTTTCTTTTTCCTTTCAGTATATGTTTAATTATCTGTATTACTAATGGTGGTGGTGGTGCGCGGTGTTAGTAGAAGTAGTCGTATTAGTAGTAGCAGTAGTATAAGTAATAGTAGTAGTAGTAATATAGTAGTAGTGGTAGTGGTAGTACTAGTGGTGGTAGTGGTGGTGGCGGCGGCGGCGGCAGCGGTAGTAGTAGCAATAGTAGTGGTAGGAGTAACAATAGTAGCAGCAGTAGTAGTAGCAGCAGCAACGGCGGCGGCGGCGGCGGCAGCGGCGGCAGCGGTAGTAGTAGCAGTAGTAGTGGTAGTAGTAACAATAGTAGCAGCAGTAGTAGTAGCAGCAGCAACAGCAGCAGCGGTATCAGCAGCCTTAGTAGCAGTAGAAGTAACAGCAGCAGCAGCAGTCGCGTAATATCAGCAGCAGCAGCGGCAGCAGTAGTAGTAGTAGTAGTAGTAGTAGTAGCATCAGTAGCAATAGCAGTAGTAGTAGTCGTAATAGTAGTAGTAGTAGAATCTGTAGCAGCAGTAGTAGGAAGCAGTAGCAGCAGCAGCAGTAGTAGTAGTAGTAGTAGTAGTAGTAGTAGTAGTAGTAGTAGCAGCATCAGCAGATGTAGCAGTAGCAGCAGCAGGAGGAGGAGTATGATAAGGAGTAGTAGGAGTAGCAGCAGCAGCAGCAGTAGCAGCAGTAGTAGTAGTAGTAGTAGTAGTAGTAGTAGTAGTAGTAGTAGTAGTAGTAGCAGCATCAGCAGATGTAGCAGTAGCAGCAGCAGGAGGAGGAGTATGATAAGGAGGAGTAGGAGTAGTAGTAGTAGTAGCAGCAGCAGCAGCAGTAGCAGCAGTAGTAGTAGTAGTAGTAGTAGTAGTAGTAGCAGTAGTATCAGCAGCAGCAGTAGCAGTAGCAGCAGCAGCAGCAGCAGCAGTAGCAGCAGTAGTAGTAGTAGCAGTAGTAGTAGTAGCAGTAGTATCAGCAGCAGCAGTAGCAGTAGCAGCAGCAGCAGCAGTAGCAGCAGTAGTAGTAGTAGCAGTAGTAGTAGTAGCAGTAGTATCAGCAGCAGCAGTAGCAGTAGCAGAAGCAGCAAGAGGAGTAGTAGCAGTAGTAGTAGTAGCAGTAGTAGTAGTAGCAGTAGTATCAGCAGCAGCAGTAGCAGTAGCAGTAGCAGCAAGAGGAGTAGTAGCAGTAGTAGTAGTAGCAGTAGTAGTAGTAGTAGTAGTATCAGCAGCAGCAGTAGCAGTAGCAGTAGCAGCAAGAGGAGTAGAAGTAGCAGTAAGAGTAGTAGTAGTTGAGTTGCAGCAGTAGCAGCAGCAGGAGGACAAGTAGGAGTAGTAGTAGGAGTAGTAGTAGTAGTAGGAGTAGTATGAGGAGGAAAAGCAGCAGCAGTTGCTATGAATATTGTAAATATCCACATTAACTGTGTAAGATATATACCGATTCCGTGTAGTAACACGCATGACACACATATGCATAAGTGGGCTCGTTCGAAAACGAAAGTAATGTAAAGTAAGTAGAAGTATATATGCCCATTTCAGAAAGTAGAGGTTGACATCTTGACTGCTAAATATATGCATATATACCTATTTCATAGCTGAACTTATATATGATACAAAACAATATATCTAAAAAATGATAGTTCATATCTTAGAATTTTTGAAAACGAAAGTAGAAACATAAAACAGCTATTTACCTCATATTCATTGTTGTTGTTCTCTGATCCGATATACAAAAATGTAGGTCTAAATATGTCGAATATATATGCAACGATATTGAAAGTAAATTGACAACAAATCAGGTAGAAAACGCCATAGCAGTCACTTAACAGTATTACTGTCCTCTCTAATAAAGCGGCGCATTTCCGGCATCTTCGGAAAGGGTTCGGTATTATTCGGAAAGAGGCGAAGTGTAATATTTTCGAAAACGAAAGTAAAAACATTGTTTGCTTGCCAGAGGTGATTTAAGGTGGGTGCGCACCCTCCCACTAAAACTGAGTCGTGAAAGGGAATGTGAAAAGGCTCTTCTTCTTTTTTTCTTTTTCCTTTTTCCTTTTTATTTTTTTTTTTTTTTTTTTTTTAAATGTTGATGGGGAGGGGGAGGGGGCGGAGTTGCTAATTGTTGTTGTTTTTTTAAAGTTGCGTCCCCACTGCGTACTACCTGAATGGTTTTATGAATGTTTCGATGTTATCAATGTGAACATTCCCCTACTTTATACGTATCAGAGTACATCAAGTGAGTATGATTAGGGGGCATTTTAACATGGTAAGATTGAAAAAAATAACGTGTATAACCTGTCATAGCCGTTTGTCTTTATAGCTAAGTGGCAAAAGGGGTCAGGGAACTTACAAATTCCTTTATTTTAAAACACATCTACATATTTTACGTTTATCAGATTGTTTTTGCGGGGTGGGGGAGGGGACCTAACCTAATAAGGACATTAAGAAGACGAGTAATACATAACTAACGAAGTAATATATATATATAACTAACGAAGTAATACATAACTAACGAAGTAATACATAACTAACGAATATAACTAACAAAGTAATTCATAACTAACGAAGTAATACATAACTAACGAAGTAATACGAACATAACTAACGAAGTAATACATAACTAACGAAGTAATACATAACTAACGAATATAACTAACGAAGTAATACATAACTAACGAAATAATACATAACTAACGAAGTAATACATAACGAAGTAATACAAAACTAACGAAGTAATACATAACTAACGAAGTAATACATAACTAAGTAATACATAACTAACGAAGTAATACATAACGAAGTAATACATAACTAACGAATTAATTCATAACGAAGTAATACATAACTAACGAAGTAATACATAACTAACAAAGTCATACATACGAAGTAATACATAACTAACGAAGTAATACATAACTAACGAAGTAATACATAACTAAGTAATACGTAACTAACGAAGTGATACATAGCTAACGAAGTAATACATGTGCACATACTGATCAAATTAAAAATTGCATCGCTTATAGTTCATATTGCTGAAAGAATAAAACATGTTCAACATATTGCTTTCCAATTTATATTACAAGGAGAGCAATTATCAGAATGTATACCCTGCTTTGAACCGTTAACGGTCAAACACAACTTGTTGGAATGTGTAGACTTTGATCCTATGCGTCAAAGGTACTACAATGTTTAATACTATGAAAGTGTTATTTGATACTATAGACTTTAGTCTTGTTTTAGATTTCCTGCACGAAATCGGACTATATAAATCATTATAATATGTTCTTATATATATTTACTTATGTATATACCCGTTGACGGGCATATTTTTATTTACATTATATAGTTTAGATTATTACCATATCATCCCTTATTTGTAAATAGTTTTATCTTTAGATATTTACATTAGTTTTAAATTACTACTTCATTTCTTCATCTTTCATCAGTTTTTGCGCACAATATGACCTATGTACGTGTCGACGTGCCGTCAAACACCATTCAATCAATCCAATTTATATGTTCAGTCCTGTTAAACCTAAATGTTTAGATCATCATCACATAATGGGGTTATACGTATAGTATATATATCTTTTATTAAATATCCATTGACAAATAGTCAAAGTTGTTTCTCTTACAGTTTGAAAGATAGTGTTGAAGGACAACATGGTAAGACATTGTTAACATGGTATTTTCCAAGTTATTTTTCAGCCATTTTAAAGCTAAATGTCACCATCATGGACACACATGGGTGTATTATAAGTAAGTATTTAAGTAAGTAAAAAGTTTATTAAAGTGTCATGTGCATATACAATTCCTCAAGTATACAATGTTGTATGTATAGCTATTCATATCCACTAAATAGCCTGGTAAAGCATTCGAACTGTGTTCATAGTTTGAGATGGAATTGACGGTTTGAGATGGAATTGACTATGCATTTCCAAGCTGAGATTCTCTTGCTAAATGTAACAACATCGACGCAATAACTTGCTTGATTATGTGTAGTATTTGCATTGCAGGAACATCCGAAGGTGAATGGTTAACCTACTTCATTTGATAAATCCTCGTAATCACGAGAACCCAAGGGGGACAACTACATGTATTATTGTAACCTGCACTGCGTGCATGAGTTATTATCCGTTATACATAAAAAACAACAACAGAAGACTGTAATAGGTAATGAATGATTCCAAGTATTATGTTAATATAATAAAAGAGTTATTTGATACTACAAATTTTAGTCTTGTTTTAGATTTCCTGAAAGAAATCAGACTTTATAAATCATTATAATATGTTTTTATATATATTTACTTGTTTATACACCCGTTGACGGACATTTTTTGATTTACATATATACAGTTTATATTCTTGCCAAATCATCCCTTATTTGTAAATAGTTTTATCTTTATACATTTACATTAATTTGTAATTACTACTTTATTTCTTCATCTTGCATCAGTTGTTGTGCACAATATGACCTATTTATATGTCGACGTGCCGTAAAACACCATTCATTCATTCATTCCAATTATTATGAGCAGCATCCAGTAAACACCTCTTTAACTTAAACCATAAAGTGTTGGTAATTTTCAATATAAATGGTTTACTTATACCGGTTTCGAATTTCATTCCCTTATCATAAGCAGTTTATAAAGTTTTCTTTTAAATGGGGAACGTTTGCCTTGTTAGGTAACTATTACAGTTGGTGTCATGACATGAGAAAAATCATTGAAAAATGCTGTAAATCGACACCGATGCAATATGGGCCCGTCCATGGCGGAAATAAGTTGCATCAACAACTGGTCAACTGGAACTCTGAACTACTGCACATTATCACAAGTATGCGGAAGTATCCAATATAGCAAAGGTGAATCAAATCGACAAATCGACATAGGCCTATGCCTTTTTTTTCAATTTAAATTTCAGCAAATTTACTACTAAAATTATAGACATAACGAACAGTATGTTTAAGATAGAGCCTACATGTTTTCTCATTAAAAACAACTATTGAATAATGTTGGAATAAAATAAAATGCCACGAACGTGTCAGAACTTATTAAACCAATCAATTGATCCGTCCTTTGCGGGAAAACTTAGCGTCTAGGTCCAACTATGATCATATTGGTACCAGCGCCTACATTAGTGTTCAACGGTTGTACAGAGTACCTTGACAGGAAATATAAACTGAAGTCAATCCATAGACTAGCACTCGTAAGTGAAAGCCAAAAACATATGGAGACTCCGAGTGGTGTCACGTTGTAATTCCACGCCCTCTCTCAAAAGTCCAAGCATGATATACCTAAAACATCTCTCATATGCTTCAAGACAAGCAAAGATCGACATTCTCTATCTTCTACTATGTCTGTGTCGAACTGTCTGTACAGTACTTGGAATAGTAGTTGGAGTGGCGTCACGTTGTAATTTCACGCCCTTTCAGATACCTAAAATTCTCTCATATGCTTCTAGAAAAATAAAGATCTATATTCTCTATCTTCTACTATGTCTGTACAGTACTTTGCATAGGAAGTATAAGCCCCTGAAAATAACAAAAACAGTTTATTAAAGGGAATGTACCACACAGCCAAACAATCGCTTTGTTGAGAGTTCTGAAAAACTTGCGAAAATGTGAAAGAATTATCAAAATCGGACGATAAACAAACAATATTGGACCATTTTAAAGTTGTTCTAAAACGGATTTTGATGCAGCCACTTCGAGAACTATAATGACATAGTTCCAAATTACCATATTTGAAATTTTGATGAATATCATTTAAATCAAAGAATGTTATTGCAAATGTTCATGAATACAAAGTATTTTACTTTTTATATAAAGCACTGTTACCATTAAGTATGCATGTATTATAACAGTTACTGTTATTTTCCCCATAAATAAGTACATTTTCATATTTATAAATATGCCATATTCGGTCATTTAAAACTATGTTGTCATAGCTCTCAAAATTGCGGTTTTCAAATAATTATCTCGTTGTTTATCATACTAGTTTGATGTTTTCACCCTTTTCCAAGTTTCTCAGAACTCTCAGCAATATTGTTTGTCTTTGTGGCTACATTCCCTTTATAACAAAAATGGCTGTAATAAAGTCTTGATTCACAATACAAAGCTATTTACGTCGTGCTGGCCGGTTATAAACCATATATCGCGCATCACATTTAATTAACAATTTAATTTTACGCATACATTTATTTTCTGTAAAGTTCGATTTTTTATAAAAACCACTTTTCAACAGTATGCCTTTCATGTTTTAGCTGGAAAATTCTAAAAATAACCTGTAACGGAGTGAGATAAAACAAAATATTGAAACGAATTTTACGCATGTATTTAATTTCTGTAAAGTTCGATTTTTTAAAACCACTTTTCAACAGTGTGTCTTTCATGTTTTAGCTGGAAAATTCTGAAAATAACCTGTAACGGAGTGAGATATAACAAAATTTTGTAATGAATTTTACGTATGTATTTATTTTCTGTAAAGCTCGATTTTTTAAAACCACTTTTTCAACAGTGTGTCTTTCATGTTTTAGCTGGAAAAATTCTGAAAGTAACCTGTAACGGAGCGATATACATAGAGGACATTTGTTGGTAAGCACTCGTGAAAATATAAGTTTTCTCACTTCGAGATGAAAATAAATCCTATATTCACGACAAACCAACACATATTATATTTATTATATACTTTTTATCATGCAACACTACCAGACTGTTTCAAACAGAAAATAAGTTTCGTTCTGACAGTTCCCCTTTAACGTATTAGCGGGTAAATATAGTAACGCCAGCGCGTGAGGCGATTTACATATATTAAGTGCGCATAGAATATAGTTTTAAACTTTGACACGAATTATGACTGTTATAAGCCAATGTAGAAAAAAGGAGTTCCATTTTTTCCGGCAGTGAGAATATAATGAGAATATAAGGTTTATTCTAACCATACAATCCACTATTTCACTGGGAAGTATATAATAAAACACATATTGAAATGAATTGTACGCATGTATTTATTTTCTGTAAAGTCCGATTTTTTAAAACCACTTTTCAACAGTACGCCTTTTATGTTTTATTTGGCAAATTCTGAAAGTGTCCTGTAACGGAACGAGATATAACAAAATATTTAATGAATTTCGCATGTATTTATTTTCTGTAAAGTCCGATTTTTTAAAACCACTTTTCAACAGTATGCCTTTCGTGATTTAGCTGGCAAATTCTGAAAGTGTCCTGTAACGGAGCGAGATATAACAAAATATTGAAATGATTGCAACGTTTCTTTGGGGATGGCGTCGATATCACTACACCTATTACGAGCTAAATAAATAATCTTCTATCAATAACCATTAAAAGCGCATGGTATCGTCCAACTACTCTGCTTGTAAAAGGTTTATATAATTATTTGTTTAAATAATCTGTGTAACTTAAACATTAATATGTAAGTCGATAATTGTGAAAGCAGTGACGGCGCTTTATTACGCAGACAAACGAGTATTTTTATATCGGCCATGTTGTATTGAGTTGTGAAGAGAAAATTGATTTCCATTTTGAGTATCAGATCTATAGTTAAATAATAAAAAAAAGAATAGCTTTGCAATTGTCCAATGCTTTTGTGGTGTCTAGTTTTAATTACGACATTTCACTTTAAGTGTGAAGCTTTTACTAAATACAAGAAAATTGAAAGGATTCGGTTAAAATGAAGAGTATACGGCCGCGGGGATTGGGCAGTAATCCATTGTTACAGTATATAAATACATGTGTCACAACTTGTCCAAGGGCGGTCATATAACTAAATGTAAATATTTACAACAATGTAATTATAAAAGAGTCTCTCTCACGCCATGACAGGTCAACCAAATAATACACAGAACAAAGAAATTACCCCTTAATGTAAGGACTTTATATATGGTTGACATGGCTCGTGCCTTAAATACGCATTTTATTGAAAATTTCATTTGACCATATCCCACCGATTTTGGATTATTGTTTTCAAAGATGCCTCAAGACTATGAATGACTAACGGGTAAAGTAGCTTGAGTTGGGCAAACATCCAACAAGTAGATATATATGCCGGGTAAAGTAGCTTGAGTTGGGCAAACATCCAGCAAGTAGATATATATGCCGGGTAAAGTAGCTTGAGTTGGGCATACATCCAACAAGTAGATATATATGCCGGGTAAAGTAGCTTGAGTTGGGCAAACATCAGACAAGTAGATATATATGCCGGGTAAAGTAGCTTGAGTTGGGCAAACATCCAGCAAGTAGATATATATGCCGGGTAAAGTAGCTTGAGTTGGGCAAACATCCAGCAGGTAGATATATATGCCGGGTAAAGTAGCTTGAGTTGGGCAAACATCAAGCAGGTAGATATATATGCCGGGTAAAGTAGCTTGAGTTGGGCAAACATCCAGCAAGTAGATATATATGCCGGGTAAAGTAGCTTGAGTTGGGCATACATCCAACAAGTAGATATATATGCCGGGTAAAGTAGCTTGAGTTGGGCAAACATCAGACAAGTAGATATATATGCCGGGTAAAGTAGCTTGAGTTGGGCAAACATCCAGCAAGTAGATATATATGCCGGGTAAAGTAGCTTGAGTTGGGCAAACATCCAGCAGGTAGATATATATGCCGGGTAAAGTAGCTTGAGTTGGGCAAACATCCAGCAGGTAGATATATATGCCGGGTAAAGTAGCTTGAGTTGGGCAAACATCCAGCAAGTAGATATATATGCCGGGTAAAGTAGCTTGAGTTGGGCAAACATCCAGCAAGTAGATATATATGCCGGGTAAAGTAGCTTGAGTTGGGCAAACATCCAGCAAGTAGATATATATGCCGGGTAAAGTAGCTTGAGTTCGGCAAACATCCAACAAGTAGATATATATGCCGGGTAAAGTAGCTTGAGTTGGGCAAACATCCAAAAAGTAGATATATATGCCGGGTAAAGTAGCTTGAGTTGGGCAAACATCCAACAAGTAGATATATATGCCGGGTAAAATAGCTTGAGTCGGGAAAACATCCAGCAAGTAGATATATATGCCGGGTAAAATAGCTTGAGTTGGGAAAACATCCAGCAAGTAGATATATATGCCGGGTAAAGTAGCTTGAGTTGGGCAAACATCCAACAAGTAGATATATATGCCGGGTAAAGTAGCTTGAGTTGGGCAAACATCCAGCAAGTAGATATATATGCCGGGTAAAGTAGCTTGAGTTGGGCAAACATCCAGCAAGTAGATATATATGCCGGGTAAAGTAGCGTGAGTTGGGCAAACATCCAGCAAGTAGATATATATGCCGGGTAAAGTAGCGTGAGTTGGGCAAACATCTAGCAAGTAGATATATATGCCGGGTAAAGTAGCTTGAGTTGGGCAAACATCCAGCAAGTAGATATATATGCCGGGTAAAGTAGCTTGAGTTGTTAAGTTGGGCAAACATCCAGCAAATAGATATATATGCCGGGTAAAGTAGCTTGAGTTAGGCAAACATCCAGCAAGTAGATATATATGCCGGGTAAAGTAGCTTGAGTTGGGCAAACATCCAGCAAGTAGATATATATGCCGGGTAAAGTAGCTTGAGGTGGGCAAACATCCAGCAGGTAGATACATATGCCGGGTAAAGTAGCTTGAGTTGGGAAAACATCCAGCAGGTAGATACATATGCCGGGTAAAGTAGCTTGAGTTGGGCAAACATCCAGCAGGTAGATACATATGCCGGGTAAAGTAGCTTGAGTTGGGCAAACATCCAGCAAATAGATACATATGCCGGGTAAAGTAGCTTGAGTTGGGCAAACATCCAGCAAGTAGATACATATGCCGGGTAAAGTAGCTTGAGTTGGGCAAACATCCAGCAAGTAGATACATATGCCGGGTAAAGTAGCTTGAGTTGGGCAAACATCCAGCAAGTAGACACATATGCCGGGTAAAGTAGCTTGAGTTGGGCAAACATCCAGCAAGTAGATACATATGCCGGGTAAAGTAGCTTGAGTTGGGCAAACATCCAGCAAGTAGATACATATGCCGGGTAAAGTAGCTTGAGTTGGGCAAACATCCAGCAAGTAGATATATATGCCGGGTAAAGTAGCTTGAGTTCGGCAAACATCCAACAAGTAGATACATATGCCGGGTAAAGTAGCTTGAGTTGGGCAAACATCCAACATGTAGATATATATGCCGGGTAAAGTAGCTTGAGTTGGGAAAACATCCAGCAAGTAGATATATATGCCGGGTAAAGTAGCTTGAGTTGGGCAAACATCCAACAAGTAGATATATATGCCGGGTAAAGTAGCTTGAGTTGGGCAAACATCCAGCAAGTATATATATATGCCGGGTAAAGTAGCTTGAGTTGGGCAAACATCCAGCAAGTAGATATATATGCTGGGTAAAGTAGCTTGAGTTGGGCAAACATCCAGCAAGTAGATATATATGCCGGGTAAAGTAGCTTGAGTTGGGCAAACATCCAACCAGTAGATATATATGCCGGATGTGTAAAATATCACACTTTTATTGTACACCACATATTAACTACAAAATAGAAATCCAAATATTAGCTAAAAAGAACCCGTTAACTCAGTTTTCATGTAGATATATATAGCCGTTTCTTGATGTATACATGTTTTGTTTTCCTATGTGATGATTTGTCGCCATTCATTCATATGTAAATTTTGTAACATGTTGCTTATGCTGTTCATATATATGAACCTAAGAGAAAATAAAGAAGTTGAAGTTGAAATTGAAAAAAGTTGTTACCTTTAGCGTTAGCCTTGCTACCTTTAGCGGAAGGGGTGATTGATACATTTAGCGGAGGTTGTTATCTTTAGCATTGAAATTTTTATCTTTAGCGACAGTTGTTACATTTAGCGGAATTATTACCTTTAGCGTTGTTACACTGATTGTCTGTAAATCAGAAGGTCGTGTGTGTGTTTATTTATTTATTCTATTTATTTCCTCGTTTAAAGAGATTAATTAAATAATATGCGTGCAACAATGATGAAACTATTAATAACAAAAAAGTACATTGCCTTAATTAGAAAGCACACATCTTTAGAAAGCACACATCTTTTTGGTATTTTATGTAATACTATATAGCTCGCATTACCACATATTATAGCAAAGATGGGCTATAGTGACCGGGGTTGCCTCCACCTAAAAAATCCCGCCTCCGTAACCCTAGTCCGATACATTACAATATGTCAAACGACCATCGTATTTTACTTTTATAGAAGTTATATGTAATATACTCCAGATTAAGAGATTTTACATAGTATATTTACAATAATCACAAAGTCTTCCACAATTGTGAAAGGTAATAGCATGACATATACTCGTATCTGAATAGGACAACACTGGCCTATTGATATATTAAATAGATTCACACTGAGATGTTAACTGTGATTAGTGGTTTCACGTAACACACACTCGTATGCAGAACGCGAAAAATCATGGACCATCATCACAGTTTATCACTCTCAAGACTGTAATAAACACACTATATTATTGAGTATATCTCACATCACACACTGCAGAATGTGGAAGATAGTGGAATATAACCGCTAATGTTGTGATAATCACACGCCATAGCATTGAGTATATCTCACATCACACACTCTGCAGAATGTGAAAGATAGTGGGACATAACTGATAATTTTGTGACAATCACACTCTATAGTACTGAGTATATCTCACATCACACACTCTTGCACAATTTGGAAGATAGTGAATTATAACTGCTGATGTTGTGACGGTAACACTCAATACTACTGGGTATATCTCACACCACACACTCAATACTACTGGGTATATCTCACACCACACACTCAATACTACTGGGTATATCTCGCACCACACACTCAATACTACTGGGTATATCTCGCACCACACACTCAATACTACTGGGTATATCTCGCACCACACACTCAATACTACTGGGTATATCTCGCACCACACACTCAATACTACTGGGTATATCTCACACCACACACTCAATACTACTGGGTATATCTCGCACCACACACTCAATACTACTGGGTATATCTCGCACCACACACTCAATACTACTGGGTATATTTCGCACCACACACTCAATACTACTGGGTATATCTCGCACCACACACTCAATACTACTGGGTATATCTCGCACCACACACTCAATACTACTGGGTATATCTCGCACCACACACTCAATACTACTGAGTATATCTCGCACCACACACTCAATACTACTGGGTATATCTCACACCACACACTCAATACTACTGGGTATATCTCGCACCACACACTCAATACTACTGGGTATATCTCGCACCACACACTCAATACTACTGGGTATATCTCGCACCACACACTCAATGCTACTGGGTATATCTCGCACCACACACTCAATGCTACTGAGTATATCTCGCACCACACACTCAATGCTACTGGGTATATCTCGCACCACACACTCAATGCTACTGGGTATATCTCGCACCACACACTCAATACTACTGAGTATATCTCGCACCACACACTCAATACTACTGGGTATATCTCACACCACACACTCAATACTACTGAGTATATCTCACACCACACACTCAATACTACTGGGTATATCTCACACCACACACTCAATACTACTGAGTATATCTCACACCACACACTCAATACTACTGGGTATATCTCACACCACACACTCTGCAGGATGTGAAAGACAGTGGGATACAACTACTAATGTTGTGACAAACACACTATAGTATTGAGTATCTCACATCAAACACTCTTGCAGTATGTGACATATAGTAGAATATTACTGCCTGTGACAATCAAACCCTATAAAGCAAATAATACCCTATTCTGCGTTTGTGTGTGTGTTTACTTCTTGGGTTTACTGTCTCCCGACGTATGTCCCACTCGAAGATGTCAAGTGTTAAGTGGTATGGTAAGAATGGTAAACAGTAAAATAAAAATAAAGACACGCTTAAAAAGAATGCGATTTAAATCATATATTTATCGGCATAGCCACGGCTAGCTTAGTTTACGTGTATAAGCAAACAAAAGTAACATAAATTTGAAAAAAAGAATGAGGCCCAGAAATATATTTTGTGATGTACTTTTGTATTGAGACTGAGTGATTTGGTGAACGGTTAGCGGTCCACCAACACAAAGTTTAACATGATAAGCGCCTCAATGCTCTTAATACACAAATACAATTTAATAAACATATCTGAAGGCCTTAATCGCAGAATCCAGGTACTGCGGACAGACCGACATACAGACGGAGTAAACCTATAGCCCACCCCTAACCCCATCCCCGCCCTCAATCCCAACACCGCCATTTAGATGACTAATAACGGACTTCCCTCAACCCAGTCTCCATCCCACTCCAATCCCAGCCAATCATACATTTACCCCTAACCCGTCGCAATCACCCCACCCACAGAACCTCTCAGCATAGCGACCACCACCCACCCCACTTTTAATTCCCACCCCAGCCCAGTCCAAGGAATAAACTTTGGTATCTCATCGATCAGCTAGTAAATTGTTCGGTTTTAAATGTGTTTAACTCTTAACTTGCTAAGCAGGACTATAACAGCCGTTGCGTCCATTGTAAACCCAGATCAGCATGCGACTCATTTCCCCAAAACACCCCCTTATCACCTAAATGGAATGGTCTTAGTTCAAAGAAAGAACAGTTCATTGTATATATGTAGCGGGTTAAGGGTTAAAATTGCTCATGGATACTTTGCAGGTGGGAAGAGCACAGTGTGAGATTGGGTGAACAGCGATTAGACGACACTGGCAACAAAAGATGACACCTTTATGCGTACTGAAGAGGAGTATGGATGTTGGTACAGGGTCTGGAGTGAAAGCCCCAACTAGTGGGTTGCCTGATACCGCTAACATTTAAAAGTAATTTGGACAATGCATCCGTTTTCATGCTGCTTTTTTATTTATGTTTTTGTTTCTTTTATTATTATTTTTTTATTTTTTATTTTTTTATTATTTATTTTTTGATGGAAAATGACCATATCGAAGTATGTAGTGAGACCTACATTTTTAAAAACAAAAGCCATTGGCCTGATTATTTGTTTACAATGTTTAAACACACGTGTTTGAATAAACGGATTAACCTTCGTTTACAGTGTAGAGCTAAATATTTAGTTTACCCATCGACAAACACCTTGAACTGCACAAAATGGACCCGAAGTATTGCTTAATTAAGCTCTTTTTCTAGGGAGATTTACGCTATGAATTCCCCATATAAACCCTATGAATTCCCCATATAAAGCCCCGTGTGGTTCTCGGGGCCCCCGTTTGGTCACAGGGCAAAGAATAGTGCCACTGCAGATTTCTTTGGAGGGGTAGGCAGAGGGATAGAAGAATTCCCCCACCACACCAAATTCATGTTCATTTTGTCATTTTTTGTTCATGTTCATTATAGGTCTTCATCCTGATCGCTCACATCAAAAGAGCAGTGGCAGAAAAACAATAAACGTGGCTCCAGCGTAAATAGAGTTTCTGCGACAGAATTTGCAGCAATTCTGCATTTCAGGGTGAGAAGGTTCTAGGCCCATTTTCCATATTTTATCTCGATGTACATGGAGGATGAGCCTGGCATGTTCATGCCTGTTAGCCACCATATAACCTTGCATGTGTTGGTGCGCCTTAAAACCCAGTTCAATTCAATTCAATTCAATTCCCCATACAAAATGACTAATGTTCCAATAGATCGACATATAATTATACAATGTAATAATTAATAATGCTGATAATACCAGAATTCCCTAGGTGCATATATCACTGTAAAAATATAGTGTAAAGTTTGGGAAACTGTTACACTCATGTGGTGAAACTCTGTATTTCACTCAAACTGAACTTAATGCATTGTTTATTTTCTCTACTTTAAGGGTAACTTCCTGAAATACGATGAAAACACCTTTTTGCAGGCCATCTTACTCCACTTTTAAGGTTAGCATTTCTGCGTGTAAACTGTCTCCGACACGGTCTACCGTTTCTTTAAAGTCGGTGAAAACTTTCGTTACGACGTTTGTAGGAGGCCATGGTGTCCGCACCGGCCATGGTGTCCGCGGATACTATGGCCTAGGCGTAGGAGGCCATGCTGTCCGCTCAGCATCATCACTTATTCCTTCTTGTTTAGTTTTTCCTAGAACTTTATTCTACTTATTCCTCTCCTTTTTTCTTCTTTTGTTCATCGAAAAATGTATTTGAATATGATGATGTTAATTGTATTGCCATCTTGTTAACTGTTAATTACATTATTGTTGGGACGGGCCTTTATTAATGTTGGAAGAACTTGTGGCCCAACCCTTTTGCTTGTATATAGAAGAAAAGCAATAAAATATGTTTAAAGTAACGATATGTGATCTTGACAGCGGATTGTCAGCTAATATAAAGCCGTTCATTACCCCCACCCGACTAAACTAATGTGTCAGTGTGCATAATTAAAGCATTTATTTATTCAGGTTTTTGTCGAAGTTATTACCATTAAGTGTAAACCTTTTTATGCCCCCGAAAAAGTTTCGGGGCATATAGTAATCGGTGCCACCGTCCATCCGTCCATCTGTCTGTCTGTCTGTCCGGATTCCGTCGTCATTCCGCAGTTCGTGTCCGGACTGTACCTTCAAAACCCCTGTATGGATTTTTGATTAACTTGGCACAAGTGATCA